>JAPVRG010139320.1:0-13400 GCA_029783565.1 Rhagoletis cerasi | reverse complement strand
TTGTATGATCCAGGCATATGAGCACCAGTATTCGATATCATTATAGCGAAAGGTTTCAAAAATTTACCGCAAAAAGTGGCCAAAAAAATATTAAATTCGTTGAGCCGCCCCTGTGATGATTTGACACTTTTTTCCGTGTAGTAGTTTAAAAGTACACACGTATTCTACAACTGACGCAAAAATCGTAATATGTTGTCTCTCTTTGGTTTCGGAATAAAAACACATTGTGAGCATACGGCACTGGCAATATAGAAGTATTACATATATGGTTTATCCGCATGTTTCATCAGACAGAAAAAAGTAACCAAAAACCCTTGAAAATTATGTTTTGTTATTATAGGGAAGACCAATAAATTTAGGAAAAAATATTCAAATGTTTTTTAAGTAATTTATTTGTCCACCTTTGTAACTAACAATGCCAGGAAAACAAATTGGCATTAAATTAGTGTAATTAAAATGCATTTCTGGAGTTACTGAATCCCAAGTTTCCACGATTATGGTTTCAATACTGGAGCAGAGTTAAATTGGTGAAATTTTCGTAGGCGTTTTGGACCATCAATCCCCAGAGATTCTTAATTGGGCTAACATCAGATGAAAAAGCAAATCAGGCGGAGAAAGTAGTAGTTCTTTCAATGTAACCGAGCTTTTGTTGACCTCCTTGTAACAATTTTTGCCTTTCCTACTGGAGTATGAAAATAACACAATAGGGAGGCAAAAATATCACAGCTAAATGGCCAAACACCTAAACTTAATTTTGAATTCTAGATAACGATACCGTTTTCAGGAAATCCGTATCGCGTCAAAATTTTTAGTTATTTAGTGGAGAAGTTTTATGAAAAAACAAAAATTCAAATTTTAACAAGAAAAAAAATTCAAAAATTATAGATTTTTCATCATTTTTTTTTATTTGTGTTAAAGCCTGTTCTTTTACGAAAAAGTCAAGCTACTAACAAAGGAAATCGGTGGATAAATAAAAGAATGGTGAACAGGGAAATGAAAATGCACAATGATTTTTTGGATGAAGTATGCACAGGAAAGACGACATATTTACAAGGCATACTCGTACTACATGGCGTATTAGTAACATTTTACCAGTCCATATATCACCATTCTTTTATTTATCCACTGCTTTTCTTCGTTGGTAGCTTAATTTTTTCGTAAAAGAGCAGTCTTTAATACAAATGAAAAAATTGAAAATCCGTTTTTCTTTCAATTTATTTCCTTTTAAAGTTCGAATTTTTTTTATAAAACTTCCCCCTAAATATCTCAAAAATTTGACGTGATACTGATTTTCTGAAAACGGTATCGTAATCTAGAGCCCAAAATTAAGTTTATGTGTTTGGCCGTTTAGCTGTGATATTTCAAAACCTTAAAATTTACTCACAGTGTAATTGCGGATTTAAGGTAGCAGATATGATACTCCCACACAGTTGCTAGACCTAAATTTTTCGCAACAATTTGACATTGAACTGGAATCCGGTGAATACATATACTTTGTGAGTTATATTCTTGCAGACGCGATTAATGCTACACAATTTTTTTTGGAAAGATTTCCTTCCCCCCGGTTGCTTCGGGGCGTTTTCCAATAGTGACACCTGTAGTGGCATTTCCATCGTGTCGTATGAACAGTTCGGAGTATCTCATGAAAGCCATCTTCCGCTTTAGATCCGGGTCAAAAATTATAAATCGATTTCTAAGAAAGTAAATTCAACATTGAGCCGAACACCATAAATACCTAGGAAAATAAATAAAAGCACATGGGAGTAGACAAAGGCGTTTCCTAGTGGGTACAATCAAAGGTGTTAACACACATCCACAGATTTTTATACTCCTATACCTTAGCATCTACCTAGATTGCATGGAATACACAATTCTCTTTCGGTAAATACTTCCGTTTTCCTCACAAAGCAGCTTGCCAAAAACTAAAGAAAAAAAATTTCAGAAGACCGTACAAATAACGTAGGTATAAACAACTTAGCCAATGATTTGAAAGTTTAAAGGTTAAGCAATACTTACTGCTTGTTCGTAGTTAAGTCGGTATTTGCTCAAAAGAATTCACTTCGTTTGCACATACATACATATCTATTGTTTGGCTGCTTTTTGCTTATGGTTAATTCATGTTAGTCGACAGTCTTATACTTGTGGCTTATTAAGTGTTGTTGCTTAAATAGCATTTGTGAAAAATAATTAGACTGGAGTCAATAGTGAAGCTTTCTGAGTCAATAGTGTCTTAAAAAGTAAAAAGGAAATGGCAATAAGTTTGAATTTTAATTGAAACTGAAAAGAATCCTTTCAATGATCTGCTTCTAAGGTTATAAATGATATCGTGTATTTATATACATATTTTTAAATATTGTCTGCTGCTTTCCAGGTGAGTTAACAGCGGTATTTTCTTCCACGGTCCGTTTGGTGACCTTGATGGCCAAGCCCATTGAATCGCTCAAAAGTTTTGGAAACAATTTCAAATTGACTTTATACAGAAAATGAGTAGGGATATATATATGTATGTAGTGCAGTGTGCAGAAGCGTTTGAGTTAGATCTAATTGAAAAAGCTACAGAAGTCTCCATAGGTCCTAGTGACCACGTTGAAGGAGACACAGTTGTAGATACCGAATTTCCGGTTAATCTTCTAAAATGCAACGAATTGAGACAAAACCGAGACCAACCAAATTGTATAAGTCGTTGTCAGGTTTAAATATGTCTAAATGAGGTGTTGGGCATGACAAGTATAAAGCGATTTCTTGGTATTTTAAATCTGACAGGATATTATACTTTGCCGGCAATTCGTTTCTATTGCAACCGAACTTTAGGTCCCTTCTTCTCTAAGCCAGACATTGATGGTGTGTCGATCCTTTTGTTAAAAGGCTGCCCTGCATTAGCTGTACCTCTAGAAATACTGTTCAATATGTCGCTTCGCTGTGGTAAGTTTATTAATACCTGGAAGGTGGCTTCTGTAACTACTATTTACATATGTGTAAAGAGGGGTGATATCTGCAATTACAGACCTATATCGAAACACTAATACTTCTAAGCTATTCAAATGCATACTCAGTCCGTTTTTTGAATTCAATTACAATCTGGATACGAAGGATAAAATCGCTAAAGTAATAGTTGTTGCTTATTTAATAGACTTAACTTTTAAATTCACTTCTGTTATATCAGGTTTGTCCGTTGCATGGAATTATCAGCCGGGCTCCATTTTCACTTACTTTTGCATTCTGCGTTTTCGTAAAAATCGTACGTTTTATTTTTAGGTGCTCCTGAATTCGCAACTTTTTGTAATCGATAAGTTCCATTCTTCACTTTGTTTCAGTTGTTACATACCAAATATTTGACGAAGTTAATCTATTTATCGACTGAATTCAATCGCAAACAGTTGCTGTTAAGGCAATTTTTCTGCAGAAAAATTTGAGGCATGGTCCGTAAATATTTAATTAAAAAATAAATTAAACCTTATTTTTATTTTTAAGTACGGGAAATGTATCTTAAGAATTTCTTTTAATAAATAAAAACTGTCCAAGCTTTTATAAATCGGTTATCTAAGAGTGCGACGTTATTTATTTCATTCCACTAAGTCTAAAGTTTACGATTTGAAACCGCGTGAACTTTGCCATATACGATTGTGAGAGCGCAAAATTATGCGGTTTGAAAAGTACAACGCAAAATTTTTGCGATTTTGGAAATGGGAGCCCGGCTGTATAAAACAAATTCATGAAATTCGGTATTTGGGAGACACAACTATTAATCGATAAACAAAAGATTCCGTATTTTAGCCGTCATTTCACGCATGGCGGCTATGAGGCCGCGGGATTTGGCGAAAATGTCGCGCAGATTTATTATATAGTAATTCGAAGAAGTGGTATTGGCCCTTATGGTCTGCTGTTTGAAATTCTGTTATCGTTGAACGCAAACTTGTCTGCCTCACATTCCTCGCTATTTCAAGAAAAACGACTTTTGGGTGGAGATTGGTTATTTTCTCTTAATGCTCGTGGAAAAAAAGAGACTCTGGCGACGCTGATGTTAACCAAGTGAGCGCCGCTAACGATTCAACAGCCTTATCAAAGGACCCTTATCCAATATATCTTGTAATTTTTTCCTTAAATCTTTGCAGCGGTATATTACTTATTGGAATCGGACATGAAATAAAGAAGTTGTTGAAAAAACCGACTCTGCTGTTTTTACAGGATTCCAAATCCGGATGTGGCACTCCGGAAACACTCTCATAGTGAATGCTCAATGTCGTTTGGAACAAATCGATGGCGTTTTTGTAATACTATCTAATACACACAAATATATATTTTCATTGGCCGATTTGGTTTCATTGAAGGTTGTTTTATCTGAACGAATTTTATTAAGAAGGAGGCCTATACATAAATTCTTCTTTAAGACGGCGAAAGACCTTACAAATTCGATACATCTGTCCCAAACAATACTTTGGAAGCTGCCGTGAAGCAAAAAGTGGTCTCAGGTTTTGGAAGGGTAAAATAGCGAAAAGTACATTCGCTTTAAGAATAAATGAAGTAAATTTTTGAAATTCCAAACCGTTAAAAAATTTCCAACTTCTTTACTTTTTTCACAGACTTAAAACAGAGACGAAGGGAGCGGTGAAAGTCAAAAAGTTCCCAGCAGACAATTTACATACTTTGATTTTGTTCGTTGTTTTTGGAAGCAGGAAGATGGCGAGTAGCGTTCTTTACCATGGTTTCCGTGGGTTTTACTTGAAAGAAATAGTGTGAACAACAATGCGAAATTTTATTTACCTTTAACTAAATTGTTAAGAGCGAGTAAATTGTATATCTTTCAAAAGCGGCATTTCATGCAACGTTGACAGAGCTGGGCGATAAGGATTACGATTACTTAATGATTAGAATTGAAGTAATCCCAAAAAGCTAAAAACCAAGATTACAATTAATCCATTACAGTAATCCTTCATCGACAGAAGTTAGATCACGATTAGAGTAATCGTAATTTTTAAAAAGTTGAAATTACGATTACTGTAATCGTAATCTAAGATACCTTCAATGAAAGATTACCGCAATCCCAATTTAATAATTTTTGAAATTGCGATTAAATTAATCGTAATCCTAGATGGAATCGATTACACATGTATTCCTTATCGCCCAGCTCTGAACGTTGATAGTATTGCATTGATTTCATATTTTCATTTCAATATTCACAATATTAATACGAAATGCGTTTTTTCAGACAGCTTCGCACAAACGGGTTTTAAGTTTTTTTTTTTTACCCCATGAGCTCTGCCACTTCAACACGGCTAACAGTACCCCCATTCCCACTAGCTTTCAAATACTTTAACAAACTGTTAAATCCTTCTAAGTTCAAGTGGGCGCATTTGTTTTTTCTCGTGTTTTATTCTGCAGTCAAGCATTTGCAATGCTCAGAAATTCTTTTACCAGTCTAAGCTAGAAAAGGTAAATAAAAATACATTTTGGCATGAGTGCAGAGCGACAAGTGCACACATCATTGAACCTTAAAGTACTTGGACGATGACTGTACAACAAAAGCTGCGACCTGTCGGTGAAAAGTGCGAGTACATACATAAATTGTATTTTAAAATAAACTGCTGGGAAGGAGCGGTTTTAGTGAAAAATTTCACAAAATATGGCAATGTAATACTTAAGTGGATATACATGCTCGTACATATGTATGTGTGCATATATACATATATCCAACATCCAAGTACACACGCCCAAACACACATAGTACATAGCCCTCAGAAAAAGGTCTATAAGTATTTTTTGTATTTATAGTGGCACATAAGTCGAGGTTTATGTGAAAGTTATTACAGAGTTATGTTTGGTAGAGAAAAGCTACTTGCCTGCGTAAACGGATCATTTCAAAAAGAAAAGCTTCTTAATTGCATGCGATATATTTTTGAATTAATTTAAAAGAACTTCTTAAAATCTTCTTTACTCCAAATGACAAGTAATTCATATCTATCCTTGGCAAGAACAAGGGCTTTATTTTAATCCGCTAGGTGGCACTGACTTAGGGAGGAATTAGTGACAAGGACGCGGCTTGAAATTAAACTGGGCCGCGATTTAATTTTTCTACCGTATGGTCATCATATCAGTGACAGGCTGGTTAGAGCTGTCTTCGACTAAACCTTGGAAAAATACCGCCATCAGAAGTTATTCTCTTCTCTGCGATTCCGAGAGAATATTGGATAAAGAAGGGAAAAGATGACTGTCGGCGGGCAAAATAGAGATATGCAAAAACATTTGCTTTGCAACATTAAAATCGGAAAACGCCAGCGATGATTACTTTTTATTGGTGAAGATGTTCTAAATTTGACACATTTGCGTCAATGAAGCATACGAGATTCATCTTCAAAGATGCATATTTTGTTTAGGCTTTCAGCCTAATGTTAGCATATGCACGTGCATATGTGCATACACAAATATATATATATATATGTCATATGCTTCCTGCCGGATAATAAGCTTTCGTTAAATTTCCCCTTATTGTCCGTCGGTCCGAACTAAGATCCCATAAATCCTTTCTGCCACATCGTTCTAGAAGGGATTCGGGAGCAGATCTACAGTTACCAGACCTCTGTCACTAAGGTAATAATATTGTTACTTGTATTACAATTTATTAACGTTAACTCGGAAGATTTTAATTAATATACTAGAAAATGAATATTTCGCTTTTTTCCATTTCTGTATAATTATAATAACCTAAAAGTTGTATAGTGTGATTAACATTAGCTTGGGAGGTACGTAAATTGCATCACCCAAATGCCCCATATATTTCATCGGAAGAGTTTCAAACGTATTTGTCAGAAAAGACGATTGCTCTGGGATTTTTCGATCAAAACATTTCCTTTGAATTGAAATGCATGTGGTCAAAGATCTGTGTAGTTTTCATGGCGAACACGAAAAAGTCACTATCCCGAACCGGTTGACAATAACAGGTGAAGATAATGTCGTTCGCAAATAAAGATGTTAGTGATTTCATTACGCCATTCAACAGACGATTTTTTGATTGTCCGAAAACCGACATACATACTATGTAGGTTTCTTTCAGTTCAATCATTCGACATGGCTTAACAGGGCTTGAAAACGTATTTGCCAGTCGAAAGTAGGGCGTTGACATTTGCTGAAGATAACAAACAAAATATCTGTTAAAAGGTTTCGAGCACTGCGGACAGAAGTAGCTATGCCACTCGAACAAATTTCTTATGAGCCAAAAAATTTGAAATAAAGATTGGAGACGTAGATATCGACTCATTCTGTGTACTATTTCTATTAACGAATCTGAATCTTGAACTAAGTTTCTACGACAAACGAATTACGTTGTTCGCTCTCGCAATTACGAACGCGAATTACCCCGTTTACACGGCATATTCTTTATGGGATTTGACAGTTAATTGTTGTTATTTTATTTTATCTTTCATTTCCTCCCTTTCTTTGTTTTGGTTTTTTCTATTCTCTCTTGCTCTGACAGCTTCTTCTTCTTCTTCTTCTTCTTCTTCTTCTTCTTCTTCTGCTTCTTCTTCTTCTTCCTCCTCTTCTTCTTCTTTATTGGCGCTGTAACCGCCTAAGCAATTTTGGCCGACTCCAAAACAGCACGCCAGTCATTTCTCTTCTGTGCCAACTGACGCCAATTGGAAATGCCAAGTAAAGCCAAGTCCTTCTCCACCTGGTCTTTCCAACGCAGAGGAGGCCTTCCTCTTCCTTTGTTACCAGCATCGCGACCCGCGTTGAATACTTTCAGAGCAGGAGCGTTTCTGTCCATTCGAACGACATGACCTAGCCAGCGGAGCTGTATCTTAATTTGCTGCACTATGTCTATATCGTGGTAAAGCTCATACAGCTCATCGTTAAATCGTCTGCGGTACTCGCCATGGCCAACGCGCAAAGGCCCATAAATCTTTCGCAGAATCTTTCTCTCGAAAACTCCAAGAGCCGCTTCATCAGATGTTTTCATTGTCCATGCCTCCGCGCCATACACCAGCACAGGCAAGATGAGTGACTTATAGAGTGTGATATTTGTGCGACGAGAGAGGACTTTATTTCTCAATTGCCTACTCAGTCCAAAGTAGCACTTGTTGGCAAGAGTGATTCTCCGTTGGATTTCAAGGCTGACACTATTATAGGTGTTAATGCTGGTTCCCAGATAAACGAAGTTGTCTACTTTTTCAAACTTGTAACTGTCAACAGTGACGTGGGTGCCAAGACGCGTATGCTCTGACTGTTTGTGTGATGACAGGAGATACTTCGTTTTGTCCTCGTTCACCACCAGGCCCATTCGCTTTGCTTCTCTATCTAATCCCGAGAAGGCGGAACAGACGTAGCTCTTGTTTTTACCGATAATGTCGATGTCATCGGCATACGCTGCTGGCGTATGCTCTGACAGCTAATTTCTATAAATTTCCGATTAAAATTAGAGAGGGCACTGATTCGTTCGTCATTCGCATGGTAACTCGATGTGAATTACCTACAAATGAGGTAAATCGCTCTCAAAATTTTGTATGGCCAATTACGTAATTCAAAGGGTAATTGGGGGCGCCAATTACGAATGGCAGAGGCAATTACTAATGGGAGAGCGAATGACGAATCGTGGAAACGTCATATTAATCTTGGTCTTAGCCTTATTCTTAATCTTAATTTTAATCTTAATCTTAATCTCATTCGTTTCACTGCAGTTTGAAATTAAAGCTCAATGAATGTATCGTTTTTTCGTTACATCGATATTTGCATTTACTCTTAATCGAACGCAAACGAGTTCCACTTCAAAATAAAACCTGAACATTCTTAACAAATACCTAATGGATAAATATCTCAAAGGAAAGTAATCCTTACTAATATTATAAATGCGAAAGTGAGATTGTTTCTTTTTTACGCTTTCACGCTTTAACTGCTCCATCGATCATCATGAAGTCTTGCACGCTGGCGGCATTTAGCCCAACTTAAATAATGAGGTAGCCTTTATCTCGATTACACAAGAGGGCGTGGCACCTCCCATACAAACGGAATTTTTCATACTGCATACCTCTGGAAGTATTTGTGGTAGAGTACCAGGGAACGAAAATAATCGTTAAATATCATGATTTTTATTTTTCGATCAAAAAATAATCGTTATTTTATGATTTATATTTTTTCATCAAAACATAATCGTTGTTTTTGATTTTTAATTTTTCGATTAAAAAATAATCGTTATTTTTGATATTTATTTTTTCGATCAAAAAATAATCGTTATTTTGGATTTTTATTTTTTCGATCATTTTTAACCGTTATAACGGAGACTGCTTTTTTATGACCACTTTACATCTTATATGATCGAGGAAATAAAAATCCAAAATAACGATTATGTTCTGATCGAGAAAATAAAAATCATAAAAAAACGATTAAATTTGATCGAAAAAATAGAAATAAAATTTTAACGTGTAAATTATGATTTTTATTATAAAGATAATAACCGTTACGGTCCCTGTAGAGTACTGTTGATGATGATATGAAATGTTTAACCAGTTATAACTTTGGATCCATAAGCCGCATCCTAATAAAACATGGTACTTAATTTAATGCATGTTCTAGACTAAGAGGGCTCAAATATAGACAAAGGTGCATGGCACCGCTAATGGACGTGCGAAAGTGAACTGAACTGAAAGGGGGTGAGTGTTTACCAGGCGGCGTGGCAGCTCCCATATACGTATTATATTCAGAGAACCCAACCGGGGAACCTCATTCAAATGACTTTGAGATTCGGTGTGAAGGCATAACAAGGTGATGCTTATGGTAAGGGGCACATTAGGAATGTTAATCCCGGGATCCCGGACTATTTAACTCCTGAAAATCCCAGGATTGTTGGAAATTAATTCCTGGATTTTCGGGATTTATAATTTCTTATCAAGCATATGGAATAGAGACAAAAAAAATCTCCTTTTTTAGCAAAAAAGCAACATTGAAAATCACTTTGTGTTTAAAACGCTTTTGCGGTAGAAATCAGCTGGGTTTTTGTGTTAAACTATTCAAATCCTTGAAATGTTTAGACTCGTGTTATTATCACACAATAAAAAAAAATTTGAGTGAACGGTCATCCACTTCAGGTACGCATATAAAAATTAAAATTAAGTTCTGACTTTATCATTGCAAGTTCAAATCATTTTACACAGGTTTTGTCCTACATAGGACGAAGTCCGAAAGTCCGAATAATAGAAACGCTTTATGTTGACAAGTTTTGGCTATATTTCCTTTGCTTATTTAATATTTAACATTTTTTTATTAACGGCTATCTCATTATACATGTATGTAATTAACTGCATATAAATGTGCACTCCAAATTCGTACAAGAACTATAAAAATGAAAAAAAAAAATATAAAATAAAGTCAAGTGTATTTTTAACCACTTGAAACTTGCACTTTATACTATTATAATTTAATGGGCTATAAAACTGCATACCTAAAATTTTCCTCTGAATAAATAGTTTGAAATTTTGGTGAATATTTTTTGTATTTTTATAATAAGCATGCTTAACGTAAAGGTGCAGCTGTGCGAATAGGCAGCTAAACGGAATGTATTGTAGTAATGGGATGGGAGTTTACAAGAGGGCGTAGCACCTCCCATAGATCTACTTAACCTTAATTAAAGAAAAAGATAAGAATTATTACTGGATGCGGCAAAGGAGAAGATGTTTTCTGTCAGGAGTTCCTTTTATTTCCACAGAACTTCCAACTGAATTTAAAAGGCTTCAGTGTTCTCTGAGGCTCTGCTTTGACATATCGATAAATAAATCGCAAGGTCAATCATTCAAGGTGACTGGACTTTAGCTGCTTTACCCACGGCCAGTTATGTGTCGGATGCTCACCAGCTGGATGTCCGAACAATATTTATGATTCTGCACAACACCATAAAACTAAAATTATTGTTCATAAGGAGTACTAAAATGAAATAAAAGGAATATAGTTTATGCCTCCCTTAATTTATGCTAAATTGAAAATTTATATTACTGTTTTATATTTCTATTTGTTTACCCCGAACGACGTCGGGTAATCTGCTAGTTTGTATACAAATTCCCATAGGTACATCTGTGCCTATGTATCTATTATACGGGGCAGTTTTCAGTTTTCAGCACAAGGGTTAAGGCGCCGACCAGACGGAATCTTCCACGCGGCGCTAAAACATATAGCGGATTTACTTGCACCCATACTCGTAACCGTCTCCTTAGGGGGATACTTGATTGAAGTAAGGGTGGCTTTAATTCCAAAGTATGAAAAAACACTTACGTGAGACCGAAAGACTTTGGAGCGATCGGTATGTATTCGATTCAATTCAAGACCCTTAGCGCCTATAAGAATCCTGAAGCAAATTCTCGACTGCCCGAAATACCTTTAACAAAGGCAGATCAGTCGAGACACCACTACGTGTGCTGGTGTAGAAGCTACTGCAATACAAGGAATACACTGGCTGCCTTTTTCAACATCAAGGGCACCTTGAAAAATATCTCACCGGCAGCAATAAACACTGCGTCCAAAATCTGGAAAAAAGTAATTCATTAACCATATTTATTGAACGAATGCTAACTAGTGAGGGTGAGAGGTGCGCAATGAAATGGATCTTCAAATAAGTGACTTCCAGTTAAACGTACGCCTCAGGGTGGGGTGATTTCACCACTACTTTAGAACGTAGCTGTCGTCGGTCTTCGTCAAGATTCTGAAAACATTCGCAGTAAAATTGTCGCAAATGCCAATGATATTGTTATGAAAATGTCGGGTAGGCACTTCGCAACTGGCTTGTTACAAAGATTTCTTAAAAACCTATAACTTTGCAGCAAAAACGAGGACTATCCCAACCTTCACTACCTCGTTCAATACACTCCTAACCTCAAGAAGAGTGGAAACGTAAAGATGTGGGAAGAACGATTCTATCCACGCATCAAAGGTAGGGTTGGGAGTTGTGCATATTCTGAGTACCTGGGCATTGCCTTCAGCTTCCATCTTCTAGACAATATCAGCGGCTTTCAGGCTGAGCTTTTGACAATCGAAAAGGACGCAGCACTGGTAAACTGTATTTCAATACGTGGTGGCCGGCCATCGCAACGAAAAGGTGTGAAATGTAAAGCCGACGGACTGCCGAAAATCGCCACAAAGCCTCCCGAAGGGAAAATAAGTAATGAAATAGGCCTTATGATTCTGTAAACTCCTGCCCACTAAACAATTTTCGAGGCTAGCGAATAATAGATGGCGTAACGAGCTAAGTTATAAAGTTACGAAGCAATTAGTTTTAAGTGCACAAGCATCCAGCTAAGCTTTAGGAAGCACAACATTAGCATTGTAATGTCAGCGATTACAGAACCTTTCCTGATCTCATGATTTCTGTAGAAGCTTTGCTAGTTACCTGCGCTGCGTAGACAAAGATTTGCCTCCCAAGGCAGACAGTACTTCGTTGATTTGGAAGACTTCAAATTTGTGGAAAGTGGTTCTCTTACTCACTGTGAGGCAACCACAGCAACGTAACCTAACCTTGGTCCACAAAACAGGTGAATAGCAATTGTGTTTTTAAATATAGTATATTTAAACTTAGGTATAAGAGGAAGGTTTGAATTAAAAAGTATTTAAATTTTCAGTGAAGGCCTACTTTCCTTTGACGTAGCAAGTTATTGTATGTAAATGGGAAGTTTTGAACAAAGTATTAATAACCACACGTACTCATATACATAACTGAATGTGTAAATATCTACAAACGTTTCCTTAAACGAAGCTCCAAGTACTCAGATCATTAGTGAACGATGATTTTGCTCATTTCTCGTTCATTAACAGTTACCTGAATATTAATTCTACGAAACGCCTGTGCCCGAAAAGGTAGACATGTGAACGCCTACATATTTACAAACATAACTGCGATTAAGTTTACCTTGAGGCAATAGTAGCCCCCCTGGAGTAGGAAACAGAGCAATTCGACAAATTTACTCGAAGTAGTTTACTTTGAATAGCATTGATAATCTTGGCAGAGCTAATACGAGTACGCATGCACTAATTCAAATGTATGTATATACATACATACATAATTCTGTAATTATGCATGTTTGACGGCTATAAAGCGGAAATTGCATTTGGGCTTGTGTAAGTAAATGGTCTCTAGGCACAATATACACTAAAGAGCAAAACTGGCACAACGGAAAGCTAAATACTTTTTCAATTTAAGAACTTTATGGTAATTCAAATTTGCATTCCGCCTTTCCGATGATTTAATTTATTTATTTATTACTAGGTGGACCCGTGCGCGCCTTGCGCAAAAAAAAACAAAAATGGTTTGAAACCTTTTATTAGTCCAGGTCCAGGATTTTTCAAACCTTTTTCTCAAATTTTGAAGTTTCCTTCATACAAACTTACATATGTCGAATTTCTGAAAATTTGAGAAAAAGCAATAGCTTTTT
>JAPVRG010139125.1:1328-12826 GCA_029783565.1 Rhagoletis cerasi | reverse complement strand
GTCATGTCGTTCGAATGGACAGAAATTCTCCTGCTCTGAAAGTATTCAACGCGGGTCGCGATGCTGGTAATAGAGGAAGAGGAAGGCCTCCTCTGCGTTGGAAAGACCAGGTGGAGAAGGACTTGGCTTCACTTGGCATTTCCAATTGGCGTCAGTTGGCACAGAAGAGAAATGACTGGCGTGCTGTTTTGGACTCGGCCAAAATCGCTTAGGCGGTTACAGCGCCAATAAAGAAGAAGAAGAAGTCCTGCACTTCTATCAGTAGTTGACATCAACACATTATTTCTCTTTGCAAAATTCTTTGAACATTACACATTAGGCTTACTTTTTGCCTGATAAAAACCAAATAATTTCACTGAAGAACTATACATATGATAAATTAAATGTCCGTTTCTTTAACTATAATTTTTTGGTTAAGTCTTATTTCAATACGAAAAATCTTTGCTATATTACTTAACAGAGAAAAGTAATATGGTAACAGACATAATTTGTTGTTCTTTGATGGGATGTGGGAAAGCTAGGTTGGCTATTTTATAAATATTTTGTATGACTAGGGTGTTGAAAGTCTCCTATTTTTTTCTGATTTTTTAAAGAGTATTGCGAAGAAATCGATGTTCTACCACACGAGTATTACGAGGTACGACTAGCAATTTCGAGTCTGAAAAGCAAAAAATCTGCTGGAGCTGACGGCCTGCACCTGAACGGTGGCGAAGAGTTCATAAGGTCCATGTATACACTGTTATGACTAGAGAAGATAAAAATATGCGCGAAAAATCACGTTTTATGCGCATAAAATAAGCACTAAAATCAGCGAAATATTCTCAATAAAAAAAAATATGCACAATAAAATTCCTTAATTTTGATTAAAAGAAAGACAATCAGGCAGGTTTTGCAATTCACTTCCGAGTGAATTTCAACCCCTGCCAATTTGAATTTAAAGCGGATTTGAAAAGCGGGGTTGAAATTCACTCGGAAGTTAATTGCAGAACCTGCCTTATTGTCTTTCTTTTAATCAATCTCTAGTTATGACAATACATATACATCGGTAGAACCAAGATCTAAGTCTGATCTGCCTTCTCGGAATTATATGGAGAAGCAAAGCGTGTGCGTCTGGTGGTGAACGAGGACAAAGCGAAGTAACTCCTGTAATCAGACAAGCACGTCAAGAATCGCTCTTGCCAACAAGTGCTGATTTGAGTATGAAATTGAGTATGTAGCAGAATCCTCTTTCTTCGTACAGAAACAACACTCGATATGAACAATGACAATATCCGATGATGAGGGGCTTAGTGTGTTCCAGAGAAAGATTCTGCGAAAGATATAAGTATATGCGGCCTGTGCGCGAATACCGCTGGCGATGGAACGCAGAGGAATCCAGGCTTAACAAAGATATATACATAATGCAGCGGATTAAAATACAGCGGTTCCGCTGGCTAGGTAATGCCGTACAAATGGATGTAAATGCACCAGCACGGGGAGTATCCGACGTGAAAGCCGCCGGTAATAGCGATGGAAATGCCAGGTTTCACTTGGTTTTTCCTTTTTGGCGTTAATGAGTACAGAAGAGAAATGGCTAGTGTGCTTTACTGGGCTCGGCTGAAATCCCTTACACGGTTACGGTGCCGAACAAGAGGAAGGACATTTTTCATAGATTTTTCTATTTCAGATTAAGACTAACTACTCCGCCGAAGTCCTGAATGGGTTAATTATGACACACAACTTTGAAGAAGAGATAATTTGTATTGGAGCCAACGACTCTGATGATTAACTACGCCATAGGCCGATCAGGTTCTGTTTGCAATCTGTTCCAAAAAAATACGCCAATAATCTTACGGAGAAGGTCTTAATAAAAATTCAGAAAACCAGCTATGCTTCTAAGCAGAGAAAAAATCTTTTCATCAAAAATGCTGGTCGATTTACGACTCGACATGACATTGACATGTTTCTTCATTTGTGTGATAGCGTTAAGGCGCAGTTACAAAGTCTAAGAGAAGCTTAGCCAAAAAGCTGTGTTCAAGCTCTGAGATATCATTGTACTTTCACTAGAAACTTATGCCTTTTGATCCCATCTATAGCTTAGTTTCCAGCTCTAAAAAAAATCACAATACATATTTTTCATTACTTCTGCTTGAAGAAGTACTTTGTCGTTGCTGTAAATTTTATTGAAAAAAATAAATATAACAGAATTTTTTTCTTGAGAGCTGCAAACTGGTTTAAGAAATTTTGGTAGCAAAAT
Source organism: Rhagoletis cerasi (assembly GCA_029783565.1). Classification (NCBI taxonomy): domain Eukaryota; kingdom Metazoa; phylum Arthropoda; class Insecta; order Diptera; family Tephritidae; genus Rhagoletis; species Rhagoletis cerasi. The sequence goes on along the minus strand of JAPVRG010139125.1, from coordinate 10,590 downwards.
TGAAAGACTGCTTGGAAAAAGACTATTTGAAAAAATTATATTACTATTTTCTTAAGGAAAGAGATCTGCCTAGAGACAGGAGAGAACCTATACTTAAGCTCTACCCAGAATTGCAGCCGCTGTCAAATTTAAAACTCAAAGAGATAAATGTAATGGCACATAATTGCGACGGAAGCGTTTTTACCGCCGTCGTTTTTCGGTTGATTTAAATTTATTTCTATTTTTTACCGTCCAGCGGAGACGGCACAGATTTGATTGAGTGTGGATTGATCCGACTGTCACTTAAATTAATTTCAGTTTTATATTTAAAATGGTTGAAATATTCTCATAAATAAAAATGAAAATAAAAAGAAATGGATAATGAGAAGCTTATCGAAGAAGTGAGGAACTACAGGTCGCCGTCGTCCGCCGCAATTGTGTTTGCTCTGATGGATTTCACTGCGGCAACTGAACCGTTGCTCAATTACCGCCAACCGCTTTACCGTCGTCCGCCGCAATTCTGGGTAGAGCTTTAGCCATTAAAGTGACTTGCAATGTAACTAGATTATTTTACATAGTAATGTGGGTTATCCTTTAAAAGAAACATTTAAATCTCTTTACACGAGTTCAGTTTGATGGATCATTCAAAATTTTGACTATCACTTCACCATTTAGAGGAGCTATAAGTGCTACTGGCTTTGTCGGATATTCTAATATTGAAACAACTAGTTTTCCATTTTTAAATAATACTTTCTTTCAAAAATTACCAACGCTGAGGGTTATAAATTATGTCATCCTTTTTTAATTAAATAATTATAATCGAAGTGTTAGACGTCATTAACTCGGGTTTAATACATAAAGGCTGCTCATTTTCATTACAAAATCACAAAATTTACTTATTTTGCCATTATTCGGTAACACCATGGCAGCACTCCTTCTTTGCATTTTCCATGTCCCGCTCTACTACCAAAACATTCAACGTTCCATTCACCATCCATTTCACATGATAAATTATTAACGCTGACACTTGTCTGACGTTTGTCTGCAGCGATTTAAAAACTACTTAAAATGTAAATGTTGTTGCCACTGTCATTGCGACTACATTTAACATTCAAAAGCAACAACAACAGCTACAACAGAACGCAAGTCAAGAGCGCAACATTATTTACATGCTGTGCTGGATGACTTTTTTGCTGCCGCTGCGGTAACCGTGTTGCCAATGCTTCTTTTTTTGTTATTTTAATCACTTCACTTGTCTACTGACGTTGATTTTCTTGTTGACATTGAAGAAATATGTAAAAATGTGCTGCCACTGTTCTCTTATTGCTCACGTACACACGCACATGTTCAAACATACGCAGAGATGCCACTTCGCCATATCCTTTCACTCATTCTCTGTCATTTCCTCAGCTGTCAATTTTGTTGTTTGCCATCACTGGTGGTGTTGTTGTTAATGTTGCATGCAAGTTATAAGCACCACACATACATATGTATGTCTATGTATACAACACACCTTGAGGCTACCACCTACATTTTCACACTCGCTTAACATCCATTTACTTATTTAACAGCGATGCAGCAACAATGTATGTATGTAAACGCAGTGACAAGTGACTGATGACATGTCACCTACAACAATAATAATAACAGTAACAAGCAAATAAGTAAGTAGGAAAAATGCTTACAACAACTCATTGACTGCGTGACTAACAAGTATTAAGAAGAAGAGCGGCAGAATTAGTGGCAGTCACTGCCTTAACATTGCAGTCTCGTTGAGTGGAGGGTAAGAAGAGGTGCTGAAGAAGAAGATACTACGGAAAGGAGAAATGGCTTTTCACGCGCATTCAAGAGTGTTGTTGCCTTGTAATAGAATTTAGCATGATTTGGTGAAATTACAAACTCTAGTGGAATAACAAAAGCGCATTGGCGTTAAAGGAAAGAGTAAATTGAATTACTATGCTTAGAGCAAATAATAATATTAGTAAAAAAGATAAAGAAAAGGGAAAGAAGCGAACGAGAGCAAGTAGGAAGCGAACGAGAGCAAGTAGGAAGCGAACATGCTATTTATTACCTGCTGAGAATGTATATAACAAATGACATTGGATCTGAAATCTTCAAACTATTTACCGACTATCACCAACTATCGGCATATACATATATCAGGAGTATTTATGAAATAAAGCGCAAAAGGTTCACATCAGCTTATTTCTATTCTCCAAACGGTATGAGCCTTCTAATGCCGGACAAAATGACTTAGGACTGCAGATTTGAGTGGTGATAAAATAGTACAATAATAGTTCTAAAACGTATTCAGTTCCAATACAAAAACTTCGTGAAAATTTTCCTTTCTTTTCTAAGAATTTTTCTTTACCTATCGGGCCAATCTGGACGAAAGTTTTTCATTTTGAAAAAGTTATGAACCCTACCATCGAAGTTATGACATGCTCAATAATAGTTAGTTAAGGGACACTGCGAACTGAAGATCTTTTGCATCCCTAAGAGTCCCTAACCTTGAGTGCCCAATATGACTCGGATTCGCCAATGAATATTAAAAGGGTCTTAACTATAGATATTTTAAAATGAACTATCCTTTAACTGAAGTTTTAATAGGAACTTTCTGTCAAGGCGGATCTCTGTATGGTCGTGGAATCGAGAATTTCGTTTCTTTCTAGCCCCGACAACCTTCCAAGAAAGTCTATATGAAGCTGTTTTTTCGCCCTCGCCGCTGCTGTTGCTTGAATAAGACTATGAAGACGAGTCCAACTTAGAAGCGATTTCAGAGCCACAGTTGAACAAGTTTTCAACGATCCAGTGATGGACAGGCATTCAAAACTCTGCAGATTATTGAGGCGCAATATGACAGTTTTTTGCAGCGCTGTTTTTACAAAAAGTCTCCTCCAGGCCCATATGGCCAGTTTGGCTTTAGCAAAGTATTTATCAAGATGGGAGTTTCAATTAAGAAGTTGGCCATAAATTTTAGACGACAATTTACAGAAGCCTTACTCAGAATTACATAATAAAAATAAATTTTGGAAAAAGTAGAAATTTGTAGTAACGAGAATTAAAAAACCATCACAGCGTGTAGATTGATTCTTCGTTTTTTTTGAACGCCCGTTTCCGGCTTGACGTCGACTTCTGTATAGCACTTAATATACAGATAATATTGACATCCTTAATTCTTCTTGGTAGCAGTGCTGAAAAAATTCCATAATCATCCGCAATTTTGAAAGACTCGAAAGACTACAATACCGCCCATCGTAGTACCTTCTCCCTGTTAAAAATGGAGCGAAATCTGCTTTGACTTTTTACTTTGGAGAACCTTTGCTCCGGGATGACAGAAGCCATCTTATCTTGTTGCACTGAATAGCCTGGGAAATACACTTCAAACAGATATTACAGAGTCTTGCATTTGCTATTCGTAAAACTGCCGTCTTGCCTCCTTAGGATACCTATCGCATTGGAATACTCCTCTGATAAAATTTTATACTGACGGGAGGCCACGGGTAGCATCCCTACTGACTCGCTTCCACGACTCCCTCTTAGGGCGTCTAAAAAGTTGATTGTAGTCAGTGGGAGCAGCCATGGATGTGACCTTTTCGCCCTGTTGAAAAACTGTTAAAAATGGAACCGGTACTGTGCTATTATGAAAAAAAGGAAATCGTTGAGTACCTCCGCTGCAAACGAAATTTCGTAGGTTTTTAAAACCGTCATGATGAAAAGCCAAGCTGAGGAGCGCAAACCGGCTTGGGATTTCGAATGCGATGCTCCGTTCGAAACTTGTCAATTGCATATAAAACACAAGACACAAAAAAGAAAAGAATTAGAGATTTGGCATTGTCTGTCTTGGGGTGATCCCTCTTTAAAAAACTTTTTGACTTTTCAGGAATGCCTATTTAATGTATTTATGGAACTTTATTTGGTCACATGACTTGCATGCAGCCTTCAACAATACACAAAGCTATAATTTTGCTTGATTCGACTCTTTTCTAATCCACTTACAATTCCATTTGATTGGTTTAATTAATTAATGCAGTTTCTTGCTGCAAATCAAAACTTTGGCTCCATATTGATTTTTCATTATACATAATTCAAATGGAGTAAAGCACATTCACAACTTTTTGTGAAGGTGCTTTGACGAATACGGACACCCACACACACATACAAACACATCAGACAGGAAAACTTCCATTCAACCAGTGCAACAGCCTTTTAGCATGCAACTTCGCAGACTCGAAAGTGCAAAAACAGCGAAAAGGCAAATAAATCAAACTCATTACGAATTTTCCCTCATTTGCACATTTAATGCGATTTCCTATTTTTTCCAGCAACAAATTGAACAGCTACAAAGCAAAAACACATGAACGGATGAGGTTAATGAAGCAGCAAAAATTACTAATAACTTCATAAATGAAGGGCAAACTGTTGTAATTTCTACTTTTTTAGTTCAACTACTTTAATATTTTACTTTTATTGCTTACTTTGAAAAGCCTTTTTTATAGAGTTGCAAAAATATCGTAACGTTTCAGTAAGCAGACACTTTTGCGCCAAGAGATATACATACGTGAATTGTTGTGTATGTGTGCATGTGTGAACCTAGCAACCACATAAAAATCGTTAAATGGACAACAACGTGATTGCTGCCATTTTTTCGTATAATTTATTGACTTTCAATTATTCAGCAGATCGACCGGTGAGAATAAAAGGAAAAGGAAATAAAAAAATGAATCCGAAGCTTATAGCATAAATGTGTTGATAAATCGACTGGAAATTAGTAATGGCCAATAGAAGCTAACGTGGCAATAAAAGTAACCACAACAGCGATGACAGATTGCTGTGGATTTTGTATTAAGGAAGTTCGAAAGTAAAAGCTGACACAAAAATGGCGATTGGCTAATATGATTGCTGATATAATTTAAGAGGTGCCCTATAAAAACATGTAAGCATCTGTGTGTGAATAGATGTATGCACGTGTGTTTGAGTGACTTAAGCATGTGTGTGTTTAAGTAAAAAGTAAGCACTCATAGATCCGCGCTTAAGTCGTTAAACGTAAGAATTATGTTTTTTTACTATCATCGTAAATCGTTAAACATTTTAGTATATCAAATATGAGTTACATACTTTCAAGTATACATAAACATATGTACATGCACACAAACATATTTCTACATAGATGTGATTCGATTTTTATTATCTTCGTTGCATAATTTGTAGTCATAAAACGCTACTTTCTTCAGAACTTTCGCATTATTGGATTTAGGGAGAGAGGAGTGGAATGAAAATATAAAAAAATAGTTATGTGTGCGTGGGCATATCGGGGCTTTTTAAGGGAAATATTTATTGCCAAATTTTCGCATTTCCTAACAAGTTATTGAATATTTTTGTAAGAAAAAGTGTTTATTAGGAATTTCATAAGACAAACATATGTGTATATAATTTTATTTAACATGGAATTCGCGCGTACAAAATTTACATACATATCTATACATGATACGCGAAGGCATTGTTTGTGAATGTCACCGTTCGTTCGATTTTCGAAAGTAATTAAGAAACCACTTTTCTTTCCGAAATCGGACCATATCGGTTCCTGCGCCACCTACCGGCAAACTTTTTTGTGGAGTTATTTCTTTTCATGTAAGTAATATACGTTCTAAATATGAACAAATATGACCATAAATACGACTCCTGCGACGCCTATCGGGCAAAATTCTATAAACCACATCGGACCACGAATACGGGGTTTTTAAATATTTCGACACCTGTGACACCTAACGGATTAATTCATCATTCATATTGTATTGCTATGGGTTCTGAGCTAAGTTTAAAGTTTCAAGACTCTAGCTCATCGGAAAGTTGGTTAAAAATTGGTTACAAGATTTGGTTACAGACAGGTGAAACTTAATAAAAGCTTGTAAAAATGAGGTGTCAAATGAAAGGTATTGGGCCTGTAGATGTTCAATAAAGTTTTGCCATTTCAAAAGAGCTGCCACGTTTTAAAAAAAATTAATTCAAATTATTTAAAAAGTTGAATCCAATATAACAATATGGGTATCAATCGTAATGGTTTTCGAAAAAGCTTTATTTCCTAACTATATATAGGAGGGTTTCCACCTGTTTCGAACGTATTTTGAGGAGGGTTGCCATCTGTTTGAAAAGTCGAATTTATTTAAATTGTGGTGTACAACTCTTTAGTTTGATCACTAAGAATATGTTTTAGGTATTTGAAGAGGGTTGCCACCTGTTTTAAAAGTTAAATTCAAATTATTTAGTATGGTGAATGAGTTAATAAAAGATGTGTATCAATTGAAATGGGTTTGAAAAGGCTTTATAACTAAAGTCTTTTTAGGAGGGTTGCAACATGTTTAAAACATCAAATTCAACCTGAATTAGGTAACTGAAATACGTATTACAATATGGGTGTCAGACGTAAGAGGTTTAAGAGGTTTTAGTTTAATATTTTGAAGAGGGTGCCAACGTAAACTATGCACAAGTTATATGAAATATTAAAATATAGGCATCAAACGGAAGACAGTATGGAAATTTTTAGTTTGAACATTGGATATCTTTTTGAGGTGTTTGAAGAGGGTTGCCACTGGTTTAAAAAATTAAATTCAAATTACTCAATAAATTAAATGGATTAATAAAGATGGGTAATCCAATCGAAATGATTTTGAAAGTGCTTTATTTCTTAGCTATATTTAGGAGGGTTGCCACGTGGTTAAAAAATCAAATTCAACTTAATTCATAAATGAATTGAAATATGTCTCACAGTGTCGGACGAAAGAGATTAAAGAAGATTTTGGTTTGAAAGTACTTTTGAAGAGGGTTGCCACCTCTTTGAAAAGACGAATTTGGTTAACGTATACACAAGTTATATGAAATCTTAAAATATAAGTGTCAAATGAAAGCTTTAAGAAATATTTAGTTTGAAAATTTTTCGTGATTATGGTAGGCTCCTTAGTAAAGAAGGCATCAAGGTGAATTCGCTTTGGAAGGCACATAATTTTGCGACGTCTGCTACAGATGTTATGCAAATTAGCGCGAATTCGGGGTTGAATTTGTGGTGGGAGAGAGACTTCGTCGGTAAGTGCACCGATGGACGAGCGTCTTGCCGCAATCCAAATCAAATTGAAATTCTTTAACTTCTCGCTCCATTCAGCCTGCCGATTGAAAAAATGGAGGAATGCGGTGTCCAAAGACTTCATCCCCGAGCTTCAAGCCCTACCCTGCCTCGATATAAAAATCGTGCTTGGCAATTTCACAGCCAGGGTGGTTGAGGAAAGTATCTTTGGTTATGCCGTCTGAAAATTCAGTTTCCACAACGAAACGTCTGACATCGGACTGAGAGTGACCAATTTCGCCGGGACACAGAGTTAAAGCAAAAAAGAATTCATCAATGAAATTAGTTCACATTATGCAGCATTCCTTTCATTTTTTTCACACCAATGCTGATGATGTGTAAGCAAAATGTACTTCTGCCATGAGAAAGCCCATCATGAGACACTTTATTTAAAAAAAAATATATAATGAAAACTATTCGCTAAAGTCGACTTATACCAATAACTGAATAAATTTTAATATAATTCTTCCTTTCATTATGCTTAAACAAGTATCCACCATTAGAAAAAAAAGTAAAAACCAATTTTAATTTAATTTTTTAGAACAGGCCTGTAAATTACCAGGTAAGAGGTTTAATTAAATAATTCAAGTGTTAACAATACATACAACAATAATTTTACAAATTTTCCAGCAGTGAATACATAAAAGGAATAACAAGTATCACTGAAAAAAGTGGCTGCCTTCGACATTTGCGCGAACTGTATGTACATTAGACCGTAACGAAAAAAAAGTTCGCCGTACACCCCCTCATATGAAGTGTTTTTGCAAAGCATTTGAAAAATAATAACATTTTTTTTTGGAACAACCCCAGTAGTCGCCCAATTTCATATTTCTTCGTATCTTCGGCATGTATAGTCGGATTTTAAGGTGAGATGCACCAATGTTTTTGTCTCGATGAGGGGGTTTTCTTATGGAAGTACATTGACCTCAGGTGCTCCACAAAAAAAAAAAAAAAAAGAATATTTTTGTCACAAACGATTAATGATTTTTGACGGTGTTTAGTTTACTGTCATTAGGGCGGTACGTTAGGGCGGTAGCAACTGAGATCTGGTGGGTAAGTACGACAATGAAGCACATGAGGTCAATGAACATCCGTAGGAAAAGCCCCCCTCCTCGAAACAAAAACACTTTAAAATCCGACTATAAATGCCAAAAATATGAAGAAAACTTTAATTGGGCGACTACTAGGGTTGTCAAAAAAAAAAGTTATTATTTTTTTAAATGTTTTTTAAAAACACTTCATATGAGGGGGTGTACGGCGAGATTTTTTTATTTCGCCTACAAGGCGAGACGCTCTAATGTACATGTATGTAGATACAATATAAAATCAATGAGCATACATACGTATGTCTGCATACATACTAACTTCCACACAGTTACGACTTTACATCGCCAAATTCACCTATTTGCCAAAGCACTTACCATATTCTTGCCAGTTATGAATATAGCGGGCATTTTTGTATGTGAATTTACTTATTTTCATATACTGGCATGCAACATGCTCTGTCCTCACCGATTATTTTGCTTTCAAACAGATCCATTCCTTTCAGACAGATCCAGGCATCGTTTGGCCGTCACGCGGCTGTCGCTGGTAAATGTTATGCGACATTTTGTGTCTAGTTGAAAAGCATTACCGCCGCACAGTGTGGGGCAAATGAAGGTGGTCGTGGATAATTCAGACTAGATGTATCAATTTTGTATACAAAATATATTTCAATTAGTAAAGGGACACTTCATTAATAATTTCAGGTAGTATAAAGTAATTGTAATTTTTTTTTATTTTGCTCTAAACAATTAATGGACCATACTGAGTTGAATATCAAAATTATGTGAACATCAATTTCGAGTAAATATTAAAAAATTCTTTAGTTACACTGTGCAAAAGATATGAAAATCCAATACATGTAATCCTATAAATTCTAGGCCGTTTTAAGAAAAAATTCCCACTGTGCGCCGTGCCTTTCTTTTTTCTCTTCTTCTACAGCATTTCACTGTCACTTTCTTTACACATTCCTGCATTTCTCTTCGTATTTGTAGATAACATTATTGAAATGATATTTTGATTAGCTTTATTGATTGCAAATGTGTAACGTTCAGATTTGTAAACGTTTATGTCATCTAATAACATTTCAATGCCATTCCAAATGCCATGTGGTACATATGTACA
>JAPVRG010138984.1:1138-15801 GCA_029783565.1 Rhagoletis cerasi | reverse complement strand
GAACTTTGGCCGAACATTAATTATTGAATTATTACCACATGTACACATGCCATAACAAGTTTTTTATGTTATTTTTACAAGAATACTTATGTAAGTATGTTACTTTCTGAAATTTATGTGATTGAAACTAAAGTATGTACATTTTTTGCTTTTTTATCAAAAATAATACTACATTTTTAAAAAGTCATTGCTTGTTTATTACTTGGGCTCTTCAAAATGTTCGGTTCGGCTTCGGCCGAAATTGGCCGAAATTGGCCGAAGTTCGGTTCGGTTCGGTTCGGCCTTAAAAATCGAGGTTCGGTCGTTCTCTAGTATTAACTAAACCTTCAACTAAAAGTCGGCACGGGTTATCGTTATAGTATGGCTATAAAACTTCATATATATGTTATTTAGGCTAAAAAGCACAAATATAGAGGGTGTGCATATCAAAATTTGCAAACAAAATTTTTTTCATATATTCTTGGGACTGTCTGTAAAATATATTTTTTCATATACTGATTAAATAAATAAATGGACTATAATGTTGTTCCTTACATTAGGTAAATGGTGGTTTATTACTTACTGTGTTGTGTGTCCGGAAACTTTTTTTGCTATAATCAAAGTTTCTATAAATATTAAACTTCCTAGCTCAGTGGCTTTACAACTGTTAAGTTCAGCACGGTTTCTAACCATTGAACTCCACTTATTAATTATATTAGCTACTAAACTGCCCATTATGCCTGAGACATACATGTGGTATTGAAATTATAATTTCAATATTGTAGTTTGCTGTTGCTTAGCAACAACTACAATGAATCATGGTATGGGGGTGACACACGTGTGGTATAGATCCTGGTATTGATATTATGCTACGATGTGTGTCTCTAGCATTACTGTGAGTGCGATTGTGTATTGCAGTGAGGAAACAAATTTCATGTGTAATGTTCATGTGTATGTGTTTATTCCGCGGGTGCTGTTGCTTCTGTAACTTATACAGTGTTTTGCGAAAACAAAGAATAATATTTATATATGTTTTTGTCGGGCTGTAGGTGTGTATTTGGTATCGCACTTTGTTTTTTACAACGCATTTATCATTTTACTGTGTTATGTACATAGATATCAACCTCATAGATTCATATCAAAGAACATAGATGTCGCTAAAGACACTGTGTACATTATGTATGGACATATATACACACATACAAACATACATATGTATGTGTGTATGTACCCTGCAGGGAAACCGCGAACTAGTGAAACAAATTTATATTTCCGTATTATTCGTTCCAAAGTTACAGACTATTTTTCAATCATTTTAATATATCTATAGCAAAATTTTATACAGACAAGACTAAAAAGTAGAAAATAATATTTCTCAGTCCCATAGAATTTGTTTTGATAACTTTCGATTTTGAAATTTTAGCAAAAGTAAAAAAATATAAAAATAAATAAATAAATAATATATGAGATTGAAAATTAAAAACGTGGGGCGCATGTAATAGACTTGAGTTGATATGAAAAGTAATATATATATGTACGTGGTAGAGCTCTTGTTGAAAATCGACTATCCGGCTATTCGATTAGTCGAATAGTCGACTAGCGATTTTTTTGGAAGTTGAAAGTCGAGCAACAAGTATTCGATTAACCATCTGAAATCAACTAACCGTTCATTTTCGAATGGCTGTTACGCCACCGAGTAGTCTGAAAATCGACTAACCGAATGAATTCGAATAGTGACAACTGCCCAGAAAAATATTTTTTTATTTTAAAACAAATTAAAATTTTGCCTTCAAAATGAGTTCACGCAAGCGCAAACTTCATTATATTTGAAATCGAGTTTTGTCAATAAGCATAAATCTTCATCACATTCATACACATGAACGTACATAAAAATATATTTGTTTATATAAGACAACTAGTCGAAAACGAACGGTTAGTCGACTAGTTGTTTGTGAGCGGTTAGTTAAAAAGTTGAAAAGAAACGATTACTCGATTAGGTGAAGTTGACTATTTTTTTAAACAACTTTTGCCAATCGATTAACCGCTTAGTCGACTAGTCGATTAGCAAGTGCTCTAGTATGTGGGTATATGAGTATCGATCGCTTAAAATCGATCCCAAATTTTGTCAATTAAATCTAATGCTTTGTATTGTATGCGCTCCACGTTTTTCATTTTCAATTTCATAAATTGTTTATGATGACTTTTGCTAAAATTTCAAAATCAAAAGTTATCAAAACAAATTCTATGGGATTGAGAAATAATATTTTCTACTTTTTATTCCATTTATAAAAGCGTTGTGTATTAAAAAGTTGTTTTCATTTTATTTATTTTTACTAATAGATACAAGGTATTTTTTTAAGCAAGATAAAAGGAGATGATTATGAAGTTCTATCATCAAATAAGATACGTATATGTTCATACAATAATTTCACACAGTCAAAATGGTCACAAAACTAAAACAAATCAAAAGCCAAGCCCAAACACTGTGAGCATCCAAAGCCTTAAAAATACCAAAGCTGGAGCTTTTGTGCGTTTAGCTTATGTTAAGCTCATTAGTACGCCACAGCGTTTCCATGAATTTCTCGCTGAAATATTAATGAAGCAGTTTATGCCAAAATTCAGGCATATATATTTACAAACAAATATATATATGCTTTTGTTTGTATGAGATTTTTTAAAATACGATGTCCTTTTTTTAAATACGAAAATACAAATACCCATACACCTATGTATGTGTGTATACACATACATATACAGGGTGTCCCAGAAGTCGACGTCAAGCCGGAAACGGGTAACAGGCCAAGACAAAATAGCTTCACTGTCTGTCTCGTTCACACATAGTAAAATGACTCTCTCCGTCTCACTCAAATTAGAATTACCTTAAAGGTTACGGCTTAAAGAAAAGTGCTGGGTACACTACAATCGTTTTAATTAGGTTTTGTTGGTTTAGGTTAGAGTGGCTGCGCGGGGCACACGTAGGCTGCAAAAGCGCGTTGTGATACCACTGGCCGAAGCCATTTGTTTCTTTCCCTCCCTTAGAAATTGAACCACTGAGTGCGTTTTATGTAGCACAAAAAGTCGAGGATGCTCGCCGAGTTCGAGTCGGCTAAACAATCCAGAAAAAACTTGTTGAAGAGTTGGTTGCGCGTGTTGGACAGGGCGAGACAATGGCGGAGATAGTGTTCCATGGTCTCTTCCAAACATTTGCCCCTAGCTCGTCGGCTATGCAGTTGCCAGGAATGTCCCTGTGTCCATACAACAGTCAAGGAAAATTTTGATGCCAGCAGGTGGAGAGTCTTCCTGCATTCTATGGCTGCTTTGGACGTTGTTTCGTTAGATTTGAGAGATTTGATAGCAGATGGCTGTCAGAATAGATAGCGATAGGCCGTCCTGGAGGCGTGGAGATTATGAGCCACCGAGCCGCCTCCATTTTGGTGTTCAACTCTGCTTGAAAGACGCTACAATGGTCCGGTAAGCAAAAATTGAGGTTTAGCACGAGTTCTTCAGAGTAAATCCCGCTACCCACTCTTTTGTTAAGCTTGGAACCATCTGTATATATGGCCGTGGACCCTGGATCCAATTCTGTGGCTCCTTCCCATTCGTTCCGCTCTGCGATTCTTGTGGACAATTTGTTGTCTAAACAGAGTGGTGGGTGGTATAATCTAACTGTCGTAGATTGTCGGGGAAAGTTTCAAGTACTTTTGCGTGTTCGAGTCCGAGGTATCTCGACGGTTGGATCGTATTTAACCTGGCCGCCCGAAATTTGCCGAAGAGATCCACAGATAGAAGATTTAATATTATTTCCAGAGATTCGGTGGGGGTAGTGGGCAGTGCTCCCGTGACGAGCATGGCAGCCGTCCTCTGCAGTCGTTCCACCATGGCTCTGGACAAGGTGTTGTTTAGCGCAGGCCACCATACGGTAACCCCGTAGAAAACGATGGGTCTTATCACACAGCTTACATCCAGTGTACTATATGTATGTAGTTTTATTCCTCATAGTTTGCCTATAGCCGTAGGGCGGTATTGGCCTTCCTGGAGCGGTCTAGAATAACTCCAAAATATTTGACCTCGGTTGAGAGAGTAAGTGCCACCCCATTTAAGGTGGGAGGTATAAACAAACTGAGTTGCTTTACAAAAATCAAAATTGTCCATAATTTAAGAAACAATCTAGCGTCATACCATTTTGGAATCCTTATTAAATGCGCCAACTTTCAAAGTTACTTGCCAAACTAGCGTAGTACATTTTTTTTTTCAGTACAGTCAGTCAGTTAAAATTGGGCGAAGTATTAAATTTCAAATTTTTTTTGGGCAAAAAGTGTAATTTTCTTCCAAGCTGGAGTAGATGGCTATAAATAGATAGATTTTTTTTTGTATTTTTTTTTTTTCTGTTAACTATTATGACCTGGCCTGTCACCCATTTTCGGTTTGACGTCGCCTTCTGGGACACCTTGTATATGTATAAATGTAGCTTCATATAAATTTCGGGTAAGCGACAAAGCGCATATCAACCATGCTTCCACGCGCCCACACGCCGTAGCTCCTGGTAGCCAAAGGCTTTGCTGGCTTTCGCCAATTCAACCAATGCGCATTAACATTTTTAACTGGAAATTTATTTTAGTTCGAAATAAATTTTTGCTGCATTTTTTTTTTTTGAATTTACAATTACCCATTTTGGTTTTGGTTTGCAAATTTCGCAATTTTACATGCATACGAATATATTCTCAGTGCAGCCGTGGCAAATCGGCAGCCAACAAAAGCTTCAGTTTATGTTGTTGTAGCTACAATTGGCAGCACGCCCTATGGAAGTCACTGACAACTCCAATGCACATACATATGTATATAAGTACATACAAACGTTTACGTATGCATACATATTTGATGAAATATTCACTATCCGCCATTTGCATGCACTACACAACTCGTATAACACCGCTGTATGCCAGCTATTGCCGCTTAAGCGTGTGTACGTGGGGCCTTTGTTTTGCCGAATTTCAACTTCCTAAATTTGCCTCAATGCAAATTAACGAGCTGAATTCGTGAAATGCTTACGAAATTGCAAATTTAATCGCAGCGTGCCACAGTTGTGTGTCTTATATATAAATATACACATAAATACAAACCTACATACGTACGTACATAGGTACATGCTTACGTTCATTTACACATAATTTGTTCACTCGAAGAATTGGCCAATGTAAATGAAAGAATTAGACTGTATTCGAGCTGCAATAAATGCGGCAGTGCTACTTTATGAAAGAGCATCACGTTCTACGCGAAAGTTTTGGCGACTCTGCCTACATCATGCGTTCGAGGAACGAAATTTTGATAATCCGTTGCACATCAATAGCAAATCAAATGCAATATAAAACATTTTACTGCGCCATTTCTGTAGCATTTCAGAAGATTTCGAATTGAGCATCAGCAACAGACCGTCAAGAAAGCTACAAGGTTGCAATATTACGGTAATTATTACGTTGCTCGAACACACCCGTAGTTTGTGCTGGAAGCATTGAAAACAATTTAATGGTACGTCAGTTTGGAAGAACAAACACCTTCAGAGAGAATAAACTCAATAAACAATTTTTTGAGAATTTTCGGCTTGTTAAATTGTGCCAATGAATCGCGTAATTATCTTAGGAAAAAATATCTAAATACTCCCTGCCCCATTGTCTTCCCGACGAAGAATGGTAGTACACGCCGGGGGTCACAGCGTGGCAGCCGTTGCTGTGGCAATGTGCGATTCGGATCCTTGCATCGATTACTCGGAAGCAGCGGTGGACGAAGGCGGCATTAACAGGTTTCACCAAACCTGGCTAAAACTTCGTCTGCGTCGGGATCTGATCAAAGCTTCCCCTCTACGTGAAGAGGTCTGGGCACCTGGTCCGTTCATTTCCATGACAGGGAGGTCTGGTGGATTCGGCAGATGACCACTGCAGAACTAAAAAACTATTAGGACCAGCTGATCTGAAGTCTCATTGCCTCCAGCTCTGTGGCCAATTACAGTGTGGATGAGAAGAGGAATGGAAAAGTTTTAGCAAAACGCCTCTCTCAGTGTAGGGGAACAAGCTTTATTGCTTACAGTGAAGAGCGTCACTGTTGATAGTTACAAATTTGAAAAAGTTAACAACTTCGTTTTTTTGGGAACCAGCATTAACACCAATAATAATTGCAGCCTTAAAATCCAACGGAGAATCACTCTTGCCAACAAGTGCTACTTTGGACTGAGTAGGCAATTGAGAAGTAAAGTCCAATCTCGTTGTAAAAAAATCACACTCTCTAAGTGACCCATCTTGTCTGTACTGGTGTATGGCGCGGAGGCATGGACAATGAAAACATCTGATGAAGCGGCTCTTGGAGTTTTCGAGAGAAAGTTTCTGCGAAAGATTTACGGGCCTTTGCGCATTGGCAATGGCGAGTACCACAGACGATTTAACGATGAGCTGTATGAGCTTTACAACGATGTAGACATAGTGCAGCGAATTAAGATACAGCGGCTCCGCTGGCTAGGTCATGTAATTCGAATGGATAGAAGCGCTCCTGCTCTGAAAGTATTCAACGCGGGTCGCTATGCTGGTAACAGAGGAAGAGGAAGGCCTCCTCTGCTTTGGAAAGACCAGGTGAAGAAGCACTTGGCTTCACTTAGCGGTGATAGTGCCAATAAAGAAGAATAGAAGAAGAGTTACCTCTCTAAGGAAGGCACTTTTTGGGATTCAGATCCGGATATGAAAACAGTAGCGGATACTCTCAGTACAAGTTACCAAAATCGCCTGGATATCTTTTTCGGGACGACTTCTTTAATATGTAGTTCAATCCAAATAAGTGATTTACTACAATTGAGCTCTCTTATCGTACACATGCCAAAAAATATTTCATTTAGCTAAGAGAAGTATCAACAGAAACATTTCTTAATAAAAAGCAGGGTTATCGTAATCCTAAAGCAATGAAACTTTTTATACAAGTAAAGGGTGGTTAAATTTTAAGGGCCGATTTTGAATGTGAACCACACCTAAACGTCAAGTTGTTTTCTGCATTTCATTTGACATTTCTCAATTTCAGACTAACTCAATTTGAACATGGAAAGATACACAATCGAGCAACGTGTTAAAGTTATTCAGGCTTATTATGAAAATGGGCGTTCAAATCATCTTCAGTGATGAGGAACATTTTCACCTCAGTGGATTCGTCAATAAGCAGAATTGTCGCATTTGGGCGAATGATAATCCAAGAGTGCTTGTCGAAAAACCAATGCACCCACAAAGAGTGACTGTATGGTGCGGTTTATGGGCTGGCGGCATCATCGGGCCGTATTTTTTCCAAAATGAGGCCGGTCAGGCAGTTACTGTGAATGGTGTTCGATATCGTGAGCTGATAACCCGAATTGGAACATATGGCTGTGGACGATATGTGGTTCCAACAGGATGGTGTCACTTGCCACACAGCCAACGAAACAATGGCTCTTTTGCGCGACAAATTCAATGGCCGTGTTATCTCACGTGGTGGCGATGTGAATTGGTCACCAAGATCATGTGATTTGACATCGTTGGACTACTTTCTTTGGGGTTATTTGAAAGAAAAGGTGTACGTCGATAAGCCAGCAACAATTCAAGAGCTAAAGGATGAGATAATTCGGCACATTAACGGCATAGAACCTCAATTATGCCTCAGCGTCATCGAAAATTTGGACCATCGGATGGAGGTGTGCCGCCGAGGTCGCGGCGGACATTTGGCCGATATTTTGTTTCATACATAATTGAACCACACCATATTATCATAATAAAAAGAAACTACAATAATTTCCAAAATAACTTGTGTTTTATTCAAAATCAACATCGGCCCTCAAAATTTAACCACCCTTTGTATACCTTATTTGGGCTAAATTAAAAAAAATATGGAATTTCGTGAAAACCAATTCACCGTAATGTACACACATGGTAAAAAAAATCTAATATATTATAAAATACGTTGCTTTTAATATTTTATTAGGTCTTTGAGCTTTTTTTTTAAAATTATTAGATTTTTGGTCTATAAATTTCCTGAGTATTTAACAATATTTTGAGCATATGCTGAACATGTATTTGTATCTGGAAAAAAAATAAGTTAACTTTAAAATTTTAATATATACAAATAAAAGCACTCCAAAATAGCTTTCTATTTTTCTACTCTTAAAACAAGCGTTGTCCTTTTGGGTATAATAAATCATATCAGTATTCGCATCCATGTATTTATGTATGTATATATGTACAAATAAATTTATGAATATAGTTATGCAAAAAAGACAAATAAAATTTACAAGCAGCTGCGTAAACTAATACCTTTAAATGAACAGTATTTTCAAACTTAAAATCTCCAAAATCACAACCAAATCCACTCCATTCCTTTCCATCTTTTTAGTGAGAATTCATTAATCCCTCGTTTTCATGAACTTAATTTGACACACCTTCAGTGATTTATACGTCCAGTGGGAAAATGCTCGATTTTGCTTTGCCTACATTTCGTGAATGGTGAGATTTTAATTACCTGCAGCACATAAATCTATTAAAATGGTGTAATAATATTCTAGTATTGAACTAAGAAAAAAATTGTTTGGCTTTTTGGTGTATTATTCTGCTTGTTAGCCGGTCGCACATAAATAGTAATTAAATAAATGTATTTGGGATGCTAAAGCACCAAAAGTTGTATGCTGCATACTATTCATGGATACTTTAATTATACTCTTAGCTTCCTACATTGTTTTATACGTTGCATTTCTGAGGGAAAAAATCAAAAAGGTATTTTTGCTTGTGGCTACTTCACAAAGTAGGATTTAATTGATAACTTTCATCCAATTATAGATATATGATTGTATGTATCTTTCTTTTTACTTTTATATATTTAAGGGCAAACTTCAGGTACTTTGTAATCTTCTGATAAAGTGCCAATTTTCAATTTCTATATTTGCGTGCTTTGCCAATAACTAGGAGCTTATTTCACCATAGTTTCATTGTACAAACTAGCTTAAGAAGTTGTTGTAATCGTTGGCTGCAATACGCTTTTTGAAAACAAATTTGTTTATTTCTTTTAGAATACTGGCCAGTCGCAGGGAATGTAAGACCTGATTTGCGGCATTAAGGGGGTTATGGAATCTTGAAACCAAGTATGGTTTCTCTTCCTCAGGGAAAGATACATTTTAGGGCCTTAACTGGATTATGTTCCAAAGTTAGTACCTATACGTTCTAGTAAAATTCCCCAAGGATAATGCTCCTTCTCAACAAAGTTTTTTTTTCAGAAGGTTAAAGTTTCGTTTTTTGTTCAAAAATTCTATTTTTCTTGAAAAATTTTGTATTTAATTTGCTCCCTTTATCCGGAGAATATTTTCGTTTTCGATGCTCCCTAGTAGAGATGGGCACGGGCCGAGCTTTTGGAAGGGGCCCGACGGGCCTCTGCGTAATCCCGCGGGTACGGGCTGGAATATTTGCTGCCAGCACAAACTCGTGCGTGCATGGGCGTTCAGTAAAATCTTATAAAAGCACGAATAAGCACGAAAAGCCCGTTATAAATATTTGTATTTTATTTTATTTATGTAGCAGTTAATCGTTTAAAACTATCAACCAAAATTGAGTAATTGGTTTTTACGTGAGATGAATCTTTGTTTTAAAAAAAAAATATAAGTACGTGCTCAATTAATTCGCTTAAGTGAATATTTTTTTGAGAAATTATATTAAAGAGCATTTTACAATAAATGTAAGTATATAACATACATACACACAAAATAAAAAAAATTTGTAC
Organism: Rhagoletis cerasi; assembly: GCA_029783565.1. Classification (NCBI taxonomy): domain Eukaryota; kingdom Metazoa; phylum Arthropoda; class Insecta; order Diptera; family Tephritidae; genus Rhagoletis; species Rhagoletis cerasi. The sequence continues at coordinate 6,057 of JAPVRG010138984.1, read as the reverse complement.
AAAACAAAAGTTGGCTTTATCATTTCGGGCTGGGACGTGTCCTGTCGTGCCAGGCCGGGCCGGACCGGGCCTCATTAAAATTCTTAACGTGCGGGCTCGTGCGCGTTTTTGAAAGTGTATTTTGCACTCGTGCCGGGCCGAGCCTGAAAATTTAGGCCCGCGCTTATCTCTACTGCTTAGCATTTTTTGGAATATTTCCATTATTTAGCAGCCATTTTCAGTACCACGTTTATATCATTTCGATTTATTGTTAAGATTTCCGTATTATTATAGGAAAAGTTACTTAACATACAATATATACAGAGCCCAGACATTTACCTCGTCGTGTGTAGTTAAATCAATTCATATGCATATACAAACTGTTGGATGGCCCTGTATTCAATAACCGTATTATTATTACGGCGCCTAAAAGTATGCGCAAAAATTTACATACCGCACTACGCTACTGCGGAACTGCACGACTAGCAAAAATGTCGTGCAGTGTCGTCATATAAATAAAAGGTTAAAACTTTGCAGAAAAGTAAAAAAGAATTCATCAAAGTTGTATCCAAATTTCAAAGTTTTTTCTCAGAAGTGCTAGAATTTTTTTGAGTCCGCAGTTTCGTAACCCATTCAATTCTACACCTTTTCCAAATGTACTTTAGAGAAGCGCAAATGTATTTCAGAAAACCACAAATCTATTTCAGAGAAACTCAAATATGTTTCAGAAAAGCGTAAATGTGTTTCAGATATAAAATATGCCTTTCAGAAAAGCCCAAATTTATTTCAGAAAAACTGAAATGTGTTTCCGAAAAACACAAATGTATTTCAGAAATCCATCAATGTACACACTTCAGAAAATACAATTACTTGTGTGTGGACATATATATGCATAAGGCACTTTCTGCTGTGAATGGACCTGGAGTGGTCGAAAGACGTTTGTAAGACCTGATACAACAAGCAAAAGAAACCCTTGCTACTGCGGATTGTGCTCTCGCTATACAACACTGATGTACTTTTTTAACACGCTTATATTAGTTTCACGTGTATGTTTGTTTGCTTGCTTGCTTGTTTGTTTGTAACTCTCTTCTGGCAGCTGCTGCAAGCGTGTTTTTTTAGTTTTTTTAAACTATATTCTGCTTATTGGTTGGATGCTTTGCCTTTACGCGACATGCTTGTAGGAATGTAATTCTTTTACTTCTTTTTTAATAAATTCGCACACTCACAAGTGCTGTTTGGTATTTCTTTATAAAATGCTCACTTAATTGGGAAGGATATGGGGATAAAAATGGTGGATATTTTTTGAAATACATTTGTGGTTTTCTGAAACACATTTCAACTTTGCTGAAATACATTTTTGCTTCTTTGAAATAAATTTGAGTTTTCCTCAAATAAATTTGTGGTTTTCTGTAGCAAAATTGAGATTTTCCGAAATATATTTGCGTTTTTCTGAAAGGCTTATTGAATATCTGAAATACATTTGCAGTTTTCTGAAACAAATTTGAGTTTCCCTGAAACACATTTGCAGGTTTCTGAAATACATTTGAGTTTTTCTGAAATAGGTTTAAGGTTTTCTGAAATACATTTTCATTGCTCTGAAATACAGTTGGAAAAGGTGTAGTCCAATTATGTGCAAGTTTCTCGCATTTCATATAACGTATTAACATGTAGGGCCAATTGCACCAGCTCTGTTTAACTTTCAACCTCCAATTAAACATCGTTATCGACGTTACCGACTCCAAAATATATGCATGGATTCAGTTACGTAGATAACGATGTTTAATTGGAGATTAAAGTTAAATAGAGCTGGTGAAATTGGCCCTTACTATTTTTATGTGGAACAAACCCGCAACACCTTCGGCAAAAATGCTAAAAAATCAACGCCAATTTTTTAACCATTTGAAACTTGCATATTATTATACAAAAATGTAATGGACTTCAAAACTGTATCCTCAAAAAATTCTAGCGTTTCTGAGAAAAAAGTTTGAGATTTGAATGAAATATTGTTGAATTTTTTTGGTTTCTACAAAGTTTTAAACTTGGGTTTATATGGGTTTTGTTAGAGAACGAACTTTATTTTAAATTAAAAATAGACATAAGCGGCAAACAATATAATTTTGAATTTAGGGGCTGTACTGCAGGTATCCTGAAATAAAAAAAAGTTTGAATTTATTGAAAACATAAAATGTTGTTGTACAATTGGATTTTTAATCAAAAAATTAAAAATTTTACCCGCTATTGAAAAAAAACCCTGATGCCCGCAATCGTCAGTCTTTCGTAAGTTGGTGGCACCATTTTAGCTTTAACCTTTCGTTTCGCATACATTTTTGACAAATGTATACAACTGGGTTTTAAGTTTTTAAGGGTCATTTTCTCGACTGCCTGTTAAAGATAACCGGTGCTTTGACTGCCTGTCGCTCACATGCTTATAACAGGCAATCGGTAAAAAGTCGATGGAGCAGCCCGGTCGTAAATTTTTAGCAGGCAGTCGATAAAACGGCCCTAAGAGGGTTTTATTTCTTTTTAGAGTTGTCGAAATCGAGTTAGAGTAGAAGTAATCCAGTGATCAGATTTAACTTACCAATAAGTTTAAGTGATCGGATTGCGAAGTTTTTTGCACATGATGTCATAATAGTGCAATATTAAATTTTCCTCTAACCGCGAGACATAAAAACTGAGGACTAATGGTACGAAATAATAAAGTTGCTACTTTATTTTCATGAATTAGCAATTATTATAATACCACCGTTATTATTAGAAATATACGTTACCAACCATAAATCTACTTATTATGGCAGACTATACCAAAATAACCATTTCTTGATTTACTTTTAATGAGCTGAAAGAATTCTAAAATCCCGAGGGACAAACGATGTCTTCGCTTTCGAATAGATACTCGCAGGACAGCACCAGCGGAGACACAATGTCGTAATCAGCCGCAGCGATCGGCTGCTGTCAAACAGCCACCAAGCCGAAATGCCAATGCCAATTGCTTTGGCCATACAATAAGTTAAGGTGAAGAAAAGGAAAGCTGTATTCGATGCAGGCAAGGACCAGTAGGAATACAAGTAGCTCAATGGACAACTTGCAATGTGAGATTGGAATGCTGCAGTGTTGAGAGATGTCAGGCCACAAGAGGAAGCATAAAGCTGGCGGATAAATATCAGCGTACGTACGCAATAAACATTGATAAATGACATCGGCAAGATTTATGCTGTCTCCATGGAGGAGCTCAAAAATCAAGCAACCAAAAGTGAGTAGAAACGGAGCAATTGAGTAGAGTGAATTGGTTGTGTCTATATAGGTATTTATGTATTTATGCGTGAGTGTTTGTTAAGTTTTTTTATAATTTTATTACTTCACGCGTGCAAAATATTTAATTTTATCGGGTAATCTAGTGTTGATTTTAAAACTAATTTGTACTAGAAGCAATTTTATACAAAAATGATATGGAAATGAACTTGATTGATTTATTTTTTGACAAACTTATTTCTCGACCTTATCTTTCTTCTCGGATGCACATAAAAACAAAACGGCCACATCAACGAATTTTTGAACATTTCTTGATTGAGATGACAATGAAATCTACATTCATTAAAGTGCTATCTCAGAAACTTTAAATGTCAATTTAGCATTTCGCTTGTTTATTTGGTCTTCCCCAGCTGGGTGTTAATGATTCGCATTGTGGTGGCGAAAATTTATGAGCATCGCTGCCGCCAACTATTTGGGCGCTTCCATAGGCAACGCGCAATTAAAATACTAAAACCAAATGTTCGCCTGCTAAATGAGTGTGGTAGTTGAGCTGATGCAGAAGACGATATTTTGCCGCCTTTGCGCTTCGTTGCCAAAATCTACTTAAGCGCTAAGATTAAATCGCCCGCATCATGCTGAGATTTATTTGCAACAGTCACCACAAAAATAAGCAGCGTTCTTAAATTAGCAAGGTGTCAAGACGGGGAAATGTTGAAGGGTTATAGAATTTCAGGAATATTGCTGATAGGTATGATGAAAGGGTTAGAAGAAATCTAATAAATAACAAAATAATGTAAATATGAAACTTACAAACACGTTAATACGAGTATTGACAGAACTTCGCACAAAAGATGAACCAATTTCAACGAGTATCATCCTTTACCCATTTTACTATATTTGTAAACACGATACATTGTTCTAATTAACCGAACAAATTTAACAAATAAAACGGGCGGCCAGCTGTAAAGAAATCATTTGGTATCTTTTTTTGTGACTTTATTAAGAAAACTGTTAAGTCATTTACAAGAACTGTTGTGTAGCTGGCTGTTGGGACAGAGCTGAGTTGCAGGTTGGCATGCTTGTTGGCCCAGGCTAGCTCGACGGCCAAATGGGGGGTTGTTCGCCACTCCTCTACCTTCATCTACAACAAACAAAACTTTACTGTCATGCTAAAATAATTAAAAGAAAGAGTAAGATGTAAGAAAATGAAGCCTGTCCGGGTCAGGTGGAGCCATCCCACCTCTTTCTAAGTGCCGACGACACTTAGCCTTGAGTTACGCCGGGGCTTCTAATTTATCAGACGCAACTCCCTTTTCCTGACTTAATCCGTCAGTCACATGTCATTCGCTTGTAATATATCCACGTCCCTTCAGCGCTGCGCCTAAGCAGCACTCACACTAACCTGAAAATTCCTAGTATTCCCTGTTAAAAAAGAATACTATGGTCAACTGAATTTCATTCTTGTTCAAACTTATTTATTGAATTAAATAAGTATTGTAGGGTTTACATAAGTGTTATTATCTTTTATTGTATTTAAGTGATTTTTGTTCGTCAATCAAACTGAAAATTTTCATTAATAATAATAATAATTTGGCGCTTACACATATGTTAGTGTTTGGCCGAGCTTCTCCTCCGATTTGTGGCGTGCGCCTTGATGTTGTCACACAAAGGGGAGGGACCTACAGTTT
>JAPVRG010138644.1:6244-17755 GCA_029783565.1 Rhagoletis cerasi | reverse complement strand
TTCAAGGGTCGTTTTCTCAAATTTTGTTCTAAAAAAATGTATGTAAAGGGCAGATAAATTTTAAAAGTTACTTGAGAAAACGGCAATAAGGGAATCACTTTTTTTCAGCTTCAAGTAGCTTTCGCTAAGCTACGGTTAACAAAGGAAAATCGTGCTAAGAAACTTTGCAGTTAGAGGGCATCTAACCAAAAGTGTTATTTAAATGTCGGTAAAGGAAGAGAAAAATTAAAATTGTTTAATGCTAGATGATTGGTGTTGTTCGTAGTAGAGAATATGTAAGCAAATTGCTAGGCGGGCTGGCATTGCACAAGGAGTCTGGTGCTAAAAGGAGCGAGTATTCGAAAGAAACATCTTGATACTGGCTAATAGGCGAAGCAAATGTAGCCGAATTGAAACGCGTAGAATTGCTTTATCTATAGCTATCGATTTGTTAACAGATCACATAGCTTATGGGAAGCCTGAAACCATAAAAAACTTGCTGTGCGACTGATCCGTACTTTGGTGAATGAAATGGAAATTCATTAGTTAAGAGATTTTTCGCGGATTCCTGCTCAGTGCGGCTATTCTCAAAGGAGTTAGCGAAAATTTTCGGCTCGCTAACGTAAGTTGCCGGCGTATGTTATGAATGTCGCAATGTTGCGATAGCGATACGATATTTGTCGCTAGCTCGTTTGAGAATAGCCTCACAGATTCGCAAACTGCACACGCCAGTTCGATAAGGAATAGTCACATATAGCATATATTTCCTTTTAATTATAAAAAATTACAATTTGGTTTAAAATTAACAGCCAAATTCATAAAAAATCAAGAAGACTTTAAATGCTTTATAAATCGAAAATTTGTATAAAAATTTCACTTTATAAAGCTCTTTAAATCGCATTTATTTTTTATGAATAATATAATAAAATTATATAAATTTTCAAAAAAGTTAAATTTAAAAAAAAATTTGATATAATTTTTGAAACTATAAGTTTCAAATAAAACCATTAGTTTACAATTTTTTAAATGAAAAAAATTTATTTAAAAAAAAAATATTTTACAAGTTAAGTTCTAATGCTAGATTTCCACTGGCCATTGATATGACAAACATTTTTTTTACGGATTTGGGCTTTTAATAATCAGCTTCATTGCTTTTGTTTTTCGTGATTTCATTGCGTATTGTCTACTGAAATAATAAGACGGCGAAATTCGTCGAAAACTATCCAGTGCTGTCTAGTTTTCCCCGTTTTAATACGCTAGTCGAGTCGAGAGTTTAGGCAAGGCTATGCAATTTTCGAAACTACTCGACTCTCGAAAAAAGACTTGCACGCGAAGCGACACTCGCAACGAGGCTGAAAACCCGTGTCATTATGTTAACAATTGAAGTCATTTACATAATGGACCATATGAATAAAATCTAAGCATTTTCAGACCTTTTACTTAAGTGAAAGTAAAAGGCCTGTGGCTGAGTTTTTATTCATACGGCCCAATATTTTTCAGATATTATAAATTTTTCGTGATTTCTGGCATGCAGTGCCTAGTGGAAACTCGGCTTGACATTTTTGGAAAGTAAAATTTGCGAGACTATAGGCATTATCGTGATTTTCGCCCGACTTTTTTTCATTCGTCCGTAGTGAATACACATAAGCGAAAAGTGAATAAGTTCGGGTGAAAATGAAACTTATGATACGGCTGTTTAATAGGAAAAATGAAAAACTATGTATGTTTCGGTAATTGTTTTGGAATTTCATGCCAATAATTTTTTTGAGATATATTCTTTACCAATTTTTTTCTAACAAATTTACTATACTTCTGTATTTTTTTAATCAAAAGCGGCACTTCTTTTTCGTACATTTGTACAGCATGAATTTCCATATTAATTATGTTTTCATATTCATTACGGTCATATTTTTGTGCTAAATTTTCATTGGAAAACTGAAAAGGGAGGACAATTGCTTTCAATAATAAGCAGAAATAGTTTAAAAAAACTAAAAAACACGCTTGCAGCAGCTGCCAGAAGAGAGTTACAAACAAACAAGCAAGCAAGCAAACAAACATACAAGTGAAACTAATAGAAGCGTGTTAAAAATAAAATAACACAGGTCAACAATTTTCAGACCAAAAACTAGATCATCTATTTCCGATCCAATTTTTCGCGCTGAATCCAAATCTGGTGTCAGAATTACAGTAGCATGCAAGGTTTATAAGATGTTGTAACCTAAAAATGTTAAAATGGCCGTTTTTGGCAAATTTTAACAACTTCTATAATCGAGAATAAATTTTTTCGAATATTGGTAAAAGTTTTACCTTAAAGTGCACTTCTTCACCTATAAAAATCGTCTTTATTTTTTTAATTCCGATTATTCCTCGCTGAGATATAAAAAACTCAAATTATGCGATTGAATCTACCTATTAGGTGCGCGATTTTGAATTTGCATTGTTTGTTAAAATAGGTGGTCTAGTTTTTGGGTCTGGAATTTGCCAAAATTTTGTTGGCCTTTGTAACAAATAAAATATAAAAAAAAAAAAACTTATTCCAGGGTTGAAATATGTTGAGTAAAAATATAAGTTATCAAATTTGTAAATTATTAGTTTACTTTATTGACAGTTAAGTTTATTTACATAATTTTAATTACAATTAAAATCATATCAAGCGCCTAAATTTACTAAAACTATCAAAAACTTAAGGTTTTAAACCAAAAATTATTGATTTGTTATTGTTTTTGTGACCGCATTTGCTCGTGGCTTGTCACATCTTAAATTAAATGCTGCCAAGACAGAATTCGCAATAAAAAGAACTCAAACTCAACTCTTATAAAAGCGATATACTACTTTTGTCGCTATAGAAAATACTTGAAAATATTAGCTAAAATCCAATATTTACAATTAACATAATATAAGTTTTTTCCTGCACACAACATTTTTAAGAAAAAAAAGGAAATAGTTTTTATCTACCTTGCAGCTGTTTGTTCGTGGTGGCAGCATAAAATTGCCCCAACAAGTTTTTGGGTAATCAGCTGGAGTGATATAACTTGGCCAGATATAGATCTGGGTCATTCCGGTTACGTTGACCCGACTGTCGTGGAAGCCAAGCTGTTTTCTGGCTTGGTTAAAATACTTCCTTTAAACTGCACTAAATTTTTCTCTACCCCTACCGTTCGCGTTTCACTCTTTACACTTCAGTAGAACGCCCACTTTCATCGGAACGCGACGATTTACGCTCGCGCCCGCTACCCGGCATGCGTCCTGTTATTGAGCCCTGCATAGCTGCATGTGCTTGCTGTTGCTGCTGTTGTTGTTGTTGCATGTGCTGCAAATGTTGCTGTTGTTGCTGCTGCTGCTGCGCTGCTAATTGTTGTTGCATAAGTATTGCATGCGGTTGACTGACAAAACCTGCTGCCGCGTGTGCATACGAGCCGACAGCATTAGGATAAACGATAGCAGCACTTACATTGCCGCCCATTGCCACGGCGGCGCCAGCGGGTAGATTGAAACGCATTTTGGCTGCTGCTGCATTGGCTGCAGCTGCAATAACGGCGGCATTCTCGCGTGAAGCGCTGCTTGTAGTGGTCGATTGAAAGGAGATAGACATGCCGCTATCCAGCGAGCCGACGCTGCCACGACGTTGTGGCTTCTCGTTGCCAACTGAGGAGGGGAAATGAATTTCATTAGTGAATCTAGCGATGTAAAAAGTAAAATAAAACTTACATTGCTCGTGCATATCGAGTAGACTGTTGCTGAGCGCGCTACGTTTAAGCTGCTGCGCGGCGTCGTTTGCATTCGGTGCCAGCTCGCCAGCTGGCGTGGACTGATATGCTCCCACTTCTACGTCAGCTACACCACTATCACGGTTCTCAGAACTCCCAGCTGTACGATTGCGCGCCGATTTCTGCCGCTCCAGCTCGGCTTCAATACGCAACGCCTCCATCTCATCCATCTCGCTAATGGACTCTTTTAGATCCTCGGCAAATTTGCAACGATCGTGTTCGTTACGCGCATTAAAAGTGATCAGTATTTTGCCGTCGACCTTTTGCGAGAGTTGTATGCAAAATGGATAGTTGGGCACATCGAGCAGCGTGACCACCATGCCGCACAGTGGGAAGCTGTTGCGAAACGTATAGGTCACGGATGACTTTTTCTTGCTGAATATTTTGGTGATCACCAGCAGATCGTTGAAGAGGAAAACCTCGCGTTGATGTACGCCAGGGCGTTCCTTCTTATTTACATCGGGTATTTCATAGAGGCGGCAATAGCAGACCAAGCGTCTATGCGGTAGCGCTAAGTTGGGTTTCTTGCCCACAATAGTGGCCTGCACTTTCATTACTTGTGTGACATGATCACTGCCTGGCTTGAATTCGTTGGCCTTGACGCGCTCGTAAATGCCAGCGAGCATGTCCTTCTCAATATCATGGCAGTCATCAATGCCGCGCAAATTTTTTATGAAGTCCTCAACGCGCATGCGGCGCTCCGGTTTTAAATTGGGTGTATGCAAGTCGGTGTTTAGCATAATGATGGCAAAGGCCAGCACGAAGATCTGTAAGGCGTAGAATGTTAGCATGAAATACAAATTTTAAAAATTGCCGACTATTCTGTTTTCAAATACTCTTCACTTACCGTATCTGAGGATCTTAGTCGGCCAACTATATCCTGGTTACACTGACAGAAGCGTTGTGAGAACACCTCCATCAACCGCTCAATTTTCTGCGCCTCACCTGGCATGCGGAAGTAAGCTTGGAATTTGCGCAACGCCACATCGACTTGCATGCCAGAGAGGTCCAACTCCATTGCGAAGCAGTTCAACACCGCCATATTGAATTGATTCTGCAAGTTGCCTAAATATTCCCCTATCATTTGTCGCGATAAGCCTTTGCGCGAGATGAGGAAGCGCGCTACGCCCTGAGGCGTGTTCTCAAGGAAACCACGCCGAATCAAGTATGTGATGCCCTTCTCCGGCTTCTTGTTGAACAAATTCAAACCGACGCGATACTGTCGCTTGCGTATCGTTTCTGAAACCTTGTAGTTCTGCAAAGGTGCCGCCGCATTCAAGTGATGATCCTGATGCTGATCATGCTGCTCGTACTGCGCTGCAGTCGTATGCGATGACACAGCATGATCATCCGCTGTATTAGCCGCGCCAACCACTCCACCAACGACACCAGCACCAGCGGTGCCGCCTACACCACCTGCCACAATGCCAGCGGTTGATTGCGCGAGACTAAATGTGACCGTCGGAGCTGACGAATCGCCGCTGTGCACGAATTGTTGTGAACTCGACAGTGCCGTATTACGCTTCCACGTTTGCGGTGAATTCGAACGATCGGAACCAATATCACTGTTTACCGCAATACGATCGGCTGATGTGACACTCGAATCACTACCCGAACTTTGCACAGACGTCAGACTGCCATTCTCAGCGCTCTTACATAGCCCATTCGAACGCAACAACGAAGGTGGTGGCGGGGTTTGGCGCATCATTAGCATGTGTTGGTGTTGCTGTTGTGCGGCCAAATGTTGTGCATGCTGTTGTGCTGCTATGGAGGAGGTGCGTTTCGGTACCTCGGGTGGCACCTTCTTGCGCTCGGCCGAGGTAGTGCCAGGCGCGCCCTTTGGTCGCATGTAAATTTGAGCCGCTGAATAGTAGGGAGTATGGGGCGAAGTGCCACTAGCCACGCTAGCGACACTCGCCCACGATGTATTCAACGAGCTGCCATCCAAATGTGAATTGTTCGCCGAGCTGGCGTAACTGGCGTCGTGTGGTGGCACATGATAGTAATGGGTGGCCAGATGTTGGCTGCCATAGAAATGTGGTTCGGTGGCGTGTAATAGATTTACATGTGGATGCGTAGAGCCGGATGAACCAAGTGTGCCGGAAGATGTCGAAGAGGCAGAAGAGCCGCCGCAGCCGCCAATGGGAACCGAGGAGGCACCTAAAAGAGGTGAGAAGAGAAAGGGAAGTCAGAAGATTTGTTCGGAAAGAAATTTATTTAGAAAAAAAAGAGCAGAAAAATAAAATCGAGTCCAATAAAAAAAAATAAAACACCTTACCCTACCCTGCAAATCAAAGTTCCCGAAATCTTAACGAAATCTTTAAGAATATCGGATATTTGTTCCGATTTTTTTACGAATCGTTAAAGACAATCATATGAAGCGGTTGACACGAACTCGTAAGAAATTTCTGTACGATTTTTTAAAAGAAATCTAAAAAAAATTGCTCATATCGCAACGATTTTCTTCCAAAATTTCGTAAGCAAATCGAAGTGTGCACAGAAAATTTGGCAAAAAATCGGAAAGAAAATATTGATTTCTTTACAAATTCTTTAAGATTTCTCTGCTATTCAGAAAACTCTGAACGCTTGGTTTGCAGGGTGATTTTTTTTTTTTATTTAAAATTCCAATTTCTGAAAATCGGATTTCAGGTTGAAAAAAAATTTGTGTGATTAACATATTAAAAAAATAAATAAAAAAATCTATTATATTTAAAAAAACTGAAATAAAAGAGGTAAATTAAAATACAATTTCACGAGATAAACGATGATAAACAATTCTAACATTCTAAAATAAATTTGAGTAAAATTATATAAACTTTCGGCAAAAAAAATTATTAAAAACAAAAAAAAATTAAATTTAGCTAGAAATAAAAATTGTATTAAAAATTAAAGTTTCCACAGAAAAGAATTCAAAAATTTCATTTTCAAAATTTCGATCAAAAATTTCACAACTTTTACTTCGCTCTACTGCCTCACTCTACTAACTCACCCGACTGACTGCGCGGTATCGGGCTGCCATCCTGCTGGCGGCGCTCGCGCATCGACAGCGAACGCGTGGGTGGTGTGCGCGCTGACATCGTATTTGACGAGACAATGGGCACTGCAGGAACGCCTACGCTGCCCGGTGGACCAGCAAGTATGGTAACACGTGGCTGTTGTTGGTTGACGGCATACGGTGACGTAGAGCCTTGCATTTGTGTTTGCTGCTGCTGCTGTTGTTGCTGTATCATATCCAGCTGAGATTCAGTTGCACTGCCATATGCCGAAGACATTGATGAATTGGAGGCAGGACCATCTTCGGCCACACCACCTCCACCGCCAGACACTATTAATACACGACGACTTAGACGCTTCTCAGCTTTGGCCATTGCGGTAATTGAGGCGAATTTTTTCACCATCATATAATGGCGGAAGGCGCGTTGTATCGTTACGGCAGCATTACGTGCTCGCACGCCACCGTACTTACGCTCCAATAGTTCAATTTGTTTCTCCAACAAATCTTGTGAGAGCTCGTATCTGTAAGGGCAATGTAGAAAAGAGAATAGAGGAAATATAATTTACAATAGTACGAATATACATATGTATGTCAGTATGCACATCAATAAGTGCGGCATGGAAACATGGAAATGCCTGAAGTGGCATTGCATAATATGCAATTGTGTAAATATTTTTTGTTTTTAATTCTTTTCAAATGCAAAACACACCTACCTACAACCATATGCATATAGTACAAGTATTGATAAATATGTAAATTTCAAAAAGCGCTTAGAAAATTAAAAAATCGTTTGCAAACACACAACAAATATTGGCCAATACCACGTAGCACTTATTTGAACGACTGGTATTGTAGCTTGTTGGCCGATTGTTAGACGCCGCCTTTGTTGACCAACACACCACTGACTGTATGTATTGTATGTACACTGTTTTTGCTGCAGCTGACAAGCCAACAATAGGGCTCTAGAAACTTTCGGTACTGAGCACAAGTTAAAAATGAAAATTTCCAATTCAACTTTTGTACGCGTCACAAAACGTATGCTGACGTACATCTACAGCGATAATGGCAGTTAACCCAGGCAAAAATAAACAGGTGTGGTTGTGGTGGTAAAAATGTGCAAATGCCCGGCAAGAAAAGTTAAAAGTAATGAAGCATATTGCTGGCTGAGGGACTTGCAAAATATTTCTTCGAATAACGCGAAGAGCGACCTCTGTTCTCAGAGTGAACTTCAATGAAAAGCTGCGTTGAAAAAAGGTAGCAGCTCTTGTCAAATGACCGCACGTACGAAATGTGTAACAAAAAATTTAGGCGCTCAAAAGGAGTTGGTCGAATTTATTCTTAGAATTATGGCGCGCTCCTTGAAGTTATAAATAGGGTCACCTACAGTCTTACGCCGCCTTAGAAAGGCAAATGAGTGTATATGAGAAGTTTTCTAACGGCAGAAGTAAGCTCAGAGGATTGCCACTGCCTGGATGTTGCTCGGATCCGGAATCGAAGGTAAAGACTCGGCACCCGAGCTACGAGCAAATTATACACGTAGTTTTGAATGGTACTCAGTTGGGGTTGGAGCGGATAGAAAGATTGAGATTTTTCGAATCCTAAAAAGGTATATGCGAAATCATTTAAGTGCGAATGGTGGGAAAACTCCAGCTCAGCGAAAGCTTAGAGACTTTTCCGAGGCTTTTTCCGGTTTAACGTGAATTCACATAGAAAAATGAAAAGAAAACGATGGTATATAGATCTTCAAAACATTTGGAAAATACAGTGATTTGACTAGAATAAGTCCATGTGTGAAAAGCAGATGCATACACATTTTTTTTTTCAGAATAAAAAAAAATTGTTCAGCCCCACAAATGCTCTTGGAGGCAAGAATACACTAGTGCTATGTTGCGTACCAGGGCATGAGCGTCATAACGGCAATGAAAAGATGAATCGCTTCATAAACCAAGTCACTACATTAGAGCACCATCGTCTGAAATCCTTTTCTGAACACCCCAAAGCAAACGCAAGGGAGGGTAGACAAGGACTAAGGAAAGCTATGTGGCTTTTCAAAAAAGGCACATAAACAACTTCATAATTTAGTCAAGGAAGATATTCGAACCCTCATTGGAAGTTTCACACGACACTGTTCCCTCGACTGTCACCTTAGTAAACTGAATGTTTTGGACGCGAACGTCTGTCGTTTTCGCGAGGTCGACGAAGAAATGCCAGTATATATCACCAGTGTATATGTTGCCACCGCAGATTCGCTCATATGATTGGGGTGAAACTTAATCCATGGCATTTGAAGTAAAATTCTCACGCTAGTAAAGCTAGTAAGCTACATTCAAGCCTTCACATAGACGGTAAACGCCAAATAGATCACGCCAGAGGTCGTTGTGTACTGTGGCGCCATAAAGGAATACATAACAACAATCTTATCAAGATTTTCTAACAGCTGAAAGAAAAGTGACGTCTTGTGTTCAGTCTCACGATTACACGCTAGATTACTCCAGTACATTTCAACATATTCCCCGACAGATTTGTAGAATATTTTAAATAGATAGCCAAGGGCTGACTTTTGTATAGGCGTGTCTCGATGACCAATTTAAGAGCCCATTTTTTTTATAGTATTCAAGTAAGGCACTAAACCTAAAATCTTAGTGACCGTACAATTTATAAAATTCTTTTGGAAATTTATTTTTATGAAAAAACGAAAAATTTGTCATCTAATCGAACAGTAGAACACAACAGATTTTTTTAAATAGTTTTTGAGCACATTTTTTTTTTAATCGTACAATTTGTAGAATAACTACCTCTGTATACAATTTGAAATAATCAATGTTGCTTTACATATCACTTATGACTGATTTTGAACCATCACTCGAAGTTACATTTTAAACTGGTTCCAAATTATTGGAGAAAATAATGCGGAGTATACTATTTATCATTTATCCATTTTCGTACTAAATCCAAACTATCGGAAAAAGTAGGCAGCGATGAGGAATTCAACTTTTTAAGCTACTACTTGTAAAGTTTATTAAATTTTAAAGATCACTAAAACAGTCATAACCTCAAGTTCACTGCAGAGAAGCGCACCATTTCGCTGTTAAAGCATTTTCCTACAGGGCTCTCATGTGAGTGTATTTTCGCACATTTGTGTGAATTTTTGTTACTTGTTTACACTTTGCTTGTGCGCGTTGCGATAAGATAAATAAAAAAAAAGATAAATACTTTTGTTCAAAAAAGCATATCTTATCAAACTGAAGCGCAGCAATGTCATTCTTACAGCAATACTCGTATACAGTTGCTTGTAAGGAATTTAAATATTAGACATATGTACATATGTGTGTATTTGCGAAAATCTTCCAAACAGTAAATAAGTGTATGAAACAATATTAATTAATTAGGCAAAAGAGACAAAAATAAAACAAAAATACAAGAATAATCTAAAAATGGTTAAAACACGGTTATAAACTAAAACAACAATCAATAATTAAATGCGTGAAAAAAAATCTTATCGCACCATTTGACGGAGTATAATTAAATTATTTTATTAATAAGCCATAACAGTAAATTACAATTGTGTCGCTATACAAAGCTTTTGGCTGATAAGTTAGGGTTGAAATATTATTGTGTTTTTCTTAATAAAGAAAACGTAGCAAACAGGTGTGCAATACAGGGTGAGCCAATCTATATTCTTCATTAAACAAAGCGCCGAATCTGGCCGTCATATGACCAAAGACCCACTAGAAGTCCCAAGAGTATAGTTGTTTTTTTATGCTTTTTGTGTTTTTGTATTAGACAATTTCGTGTTCCTTGTTCGTTAAAATAATAATTTTTTTCAACCAACAAAAAACTCGGTTGCCAGAAGTTTTTCGGGATTTCTCGAGCTTTTAGAAACTGTCTTAGGAACTTTCAGTTTTTTTCAGAATTTTCCCGATTTTTTTTGTTGTTGATTTTGGAACTGTTCGAGATTTTTAAATACTTTGTCCTGCATATTTTAATCTTTCAGAATTTTTTGGGACTTTTAGGGAGTAGTTTTGCATCGCAAGAACTTTCTGGTTCTACAGAATTTTTCAGTTCCTTATTTCGAAACTTTTTCAGAGCTTTTAAGTATTATTTAAAGACTTGTCGTAATTTTTTCATGACTTATGTAAATTGAGGGCATTTTTGAAATATTTTCAGAACTTCTGAATATTTTTCGCGATTTTTTCGAATTTGGGATATTCTTTTTGAACATTTTATTATTTTTCTAAATTTTTTAGAACTTCAAGAGACTTTTCCGTCGCTTTTTAGGTTTTAGTTGAGAGTTTTTAGGAGTTTTAAAGATTCCTAAGAGATTTATCGAAACTTTCTGATATTTTTCGGAATTTCAGGACTTTAAGGGATGTTTTTTCGAAAATTTTCATGACTGTTCGGTATTTATTCACACTTCTCGAGTTTTTTCAAACCTCTTGGGAATGATTTTTCGACATTTTTAGTAATTTTTCGGGATTTTTTGATATTTGTTGGTACATAATTTTTTGGATTTGTTCAGATTTTCTGGATTTTTTTTTTGGAAAATTTCGGTATTATTCCCGATTTTTCAGGACTTTAAGAATTTTTTTCGGATTTGGTCCTCATTTTTCAGGTTGCCGCTGAGACTTTTCTGGATCTTTTGGGGATTTTAAAATATTTTTCTGAACATATTGACATTTTTAGAATTTTAGTTTTTCAAGGCACTAATTAAAGATTATTAAAATCTGTTTTGGATGTATCGCAATCCTTTTTTGGAAGTTTCGACATTTT
>JAPVRG010138520.1:879-14875 GCA_029783565.1 Rhagoletis cerasi | reverse complement strand
AACTATTGCACCGCCCACCCGCTTAGGCAACATACTTACACATTAAGCAACCACTCACGTTACATTATTCATTTTATTTGTTTTCTAACACACACAACTAACAAACTACTTGCTGGCATTACTTAAGCTCTGTATACGCTTGTAGCTTATATTTGTTAGTAAGCAACGCTCATTAAAAATCTATTAACTTGCCAGCGAGGTGGTTTACGAGGCTAAACGTTAATGGCAAATTGATAGCGTCATTGAATTCGCGCGCAACAAAAGCGCTTTTTTATTTCAAACAGTGAAAGTTATTTGCGCACGAATGGCTGTAAAAGCTTTACCAACCAAACGGACTACATGGCGTATGAGTAACATTTGCGTTTTTTGCTTTCATTTCGGCGATTGCATCTGATCTATGGCAAACCCGTTGTACTAAGTAAAATCTAAATAGAAATCGAGAGAGAGGGAGAGTGAAAAAAACGCATCCAAATCGAAATCACTTAGACGTTTTAAACTAATTTGCGCATGCGACTCTGTCAATGGAAATTGCTTTCAAATTTTAAATAAATTAGAAATCCATTTCCGAAAAGCACTTCCAACCAAATCAACTGTGTCAGCTTTGTGTATGCGACGGCATCGCTTGCTGCCTAACTGTCGACTTAATTGCCTATTTCAATTTTCATTGCCTTCACGAAATGTGCCCATTACAGCACAGTTGCCCCCGTTCACCCGCAAACGTGAACTGCTATTGTCATTTCTGATGACTCGATGGCCTCGCTGATGACCCCATTATTTTTGATTTTTTTTCTTCTTTTTGCTTGTGCACATTTAGTCGCTTGTAACTATTTGTGTTAGCTTTTTTTTTCGTAAGTAAACGCTTGTTTGAAATTCCCTGTGCGACAGCTATGATTGGCTAAAAGCTGCCACTGCGCAAACACTTACAAATCTATTGAGTGGCGTGCAATTTGTATGAGCGTATGCCAACACTCTTCTAACTACAAAATGGGAAACAATTTGAACTTCGATCGAAACTTCGATCTCTTGTGACCTGGAATAAAATGGGTAAAAAGGGTGTACTTACATACAAAGTCGGTAAAATATTTAAAGAAGAGAAAAAATGGGATAACATTTGACGTAAAAAAGAGTACAGAACAATGATGTAACGACATAGTTATAGAAATACTTCTTCTTATTTGGCACTACAACTGTTTGTCCATTCGGGCCGAGCCCATAAAACTTCGCCAATTACCTCTCTCCTTTGCGGATTTTCACCAGTTAATCATCCCAATCGCAGACAGGTCCTTCTTGCGTATAATAGTTCTCTCGAAAGCACCAAAGCCTTCTCATCTTTGTTCCACATCACTCATGTTTCTGCACCATTCAAAAGGACGGGCATAATGAGAGATTTGTAGACAGTAATTTTTTTTTCGCAATACTACATAACTTAGAAAATGAGCAAAAAAGATGGTAAATAACACTGTGCAACAGCATTTTTGAGGCGCAATAATTCCAACGCATGATGAAAGACCCAGACCCATATAGTAAAACCTCCAAATCGTTTTGCATTTTTTGATCAAATTTCTTTGCTATGGCCGTTTTAAATTTGCAATATGTTGCCTAAGTGTCTTTAGAATAAATCAAAAAAACAGTTAAAATACATATCGCAGAGAAATATGTTGTTTCGGAGCATATAATAAAATTTAAGGAGGAATAGTTTTGTAGAATATATTAACCCGTTAGCTCCCACATAAAAGGGTCGTTTTGGCCCTTTTTTGAAAGTGCGAATGAAAGGGCATTTTGAAGGTCGCTAGAGGGTTAAAATCTTCTAGAAAATTATTTGCCATAAAATTTCACTTGGGGTCCCCTCAGACAAAATCTTTGTACAAATCTGTAAGTCCACAGAAAATAAAGAATCATATATCCCCTTGAAAGGCGACCCCGCCATACACACCAACTACCGCGAAAACAGCCTTCTTAGCATGGGTCATAAGGTCTTAATGAGCGTTTTGTGTGAAAGCATGAAGCCCACCTTTAACAAACTGGTTGGGCCTTGTCTGTGTGGCTGTAGACCCGGTTAACCCATCATGGACGAGATATTCACCAAACGCCAAATCGTTTAAAAGACCCGCAAGAAAAAAATCCACACTCACTTAAAAGCCGCTTTAGACAGCACGCCAAGGAGTTGCCTTTATGCCGCGATGTCTGACTTTGGTATCTCCCTAGATTTTCAGAGTGTCCAGTCCCTAAGTTGGTCAACCAATCGGTTTCCCTTAGTCTAATAGCCGTTGCCGGTTATAGGTTTGAAAAAAGTAGACGACATCGTTTATTTAGTAACCAGTATTAACGCCAATAAACTTGCACTTTATTATCATCCAAAAATTTAATGGACTACAACGTTGCATACTCAGAATTTTTCTAAGTGGCATCTGCCTATTTGGATGCTTTCGGTATTTTAGCTCGTTCACTGACCTTCATCATCTACCTGGAATTGCTTGGCTAGTCATATATGATATGAGTATTGTTAGAACATTTGGCTACAGTCTATCTCCTTCCAATCAGCATCCCTTCGTATTTTTTCCTTTATTTTCTCTGAACTAATATCTGATGCTGGCACAGAGAAAACAACCCTATTAGAAAATATTTAGAAATTCATTTTCTGAGTGGCAGCCTCACGAAGAAATATAACACTCTCAACAAAAAGGTATCATATTTTATGTGGAACAATTATTATTTTTTACCGACTTCACAAAAAAGGGAAGGTTATCAACTCGTCGGAATACTAGTAGGTATGTCACCGGATAACTATGGACCACGTTAACCGTTTACGATAGTTTCTTTATAATCGGAAAGGTGATACCTTGTGGGTGGTCCCGTGCTAGATCCGATGATTGGATAACGGAAAAATTAGCGGAATTCCTAAATTAAAGTACTAAAAAATAAATATTTTGCTGTGTTTTATTTTCCATTTCATATAATTTGAACCGGAGCGTTATTATCGCCAACCACTTCTGTGTAAACATCAACTTTGTCTCGAACATGATTTTCAAAAAATAACATTAGTTACCAAGAAGAGTTGTCAACTAATAAATCATATTTTCTCTGTTGTAAGAGTATTCAATGCTCTCACAAATACCCTAATATTTTATCAGAATTACAAAGTTAAGGAAAAAACTTACGAAACATTGAAAAAAACACGATTTTAGGCAACTTAAACGAAATAAATTTTTATACTAACTTTATTCATATTTTACCTGAAAATCCGCTAAAACTCCCCTCAATTCACGTCTTCAAGCCCTTTTAACTGTTACTTATTTTAAATATTTCTCTTCTTTCTACTTACAGAATTCATACATAGTTCCGTGCGTTACATTGAAATGTCACGCACACATCTACAAAGTGTCGACGATGAAACATTTCAGGGACTCAGACTGAAAACATTGAAATTGATAGATAACGAATTGCAGGACATTTCAGATCGCAGTTTCAGGTGAGTGCACAGCAACAAATGTCTTTATATTATATACACACGTACAATACAAAAACTACATCATACCATAGCAACCATATAAATCAATGAAGTATTTATTTCATATCATCAATCGTAGCACATGACTCAGAATGCAAGATAAATGAGGTAGAGATCAAATGTGTGTAGTAAAGAGCGAAAGAGTATGCCAGCCGGAATGTGTAGAGATTATTTGGCAGCCGTATGCATGTGTATGTGCTTATTGCTTAGTATTCTGAATTTGTAATTTAATTGAGCGTGTGAAAGACAGGTGTGCTTTTGGGGATACTGTTGTAATAAGAGTTTTGTGGATTTGCGGAATTGAGTGCAGAATGAAAGGGTCAAAATGAAATAAATTTATCTTTGTTTGATAGTCTCTACTTTTATATCTAAATTTGGTTTTTGTATGCTTCATACTTGGGTAACACATAAGAAGAGAATGTACGTCGTCCATTCTCAGTACATCCGACCCACAAATGTACCACTGCGTCTGGAGAACGCCGGACAGCGGCAGAGAAAATACTCTGTACTATCTCCGCAGTTCGCCACTTCATCAGCCAGTTCGTTACCTTGAACACCGTAGTGTCCTGGCACCCACTCAAGTTCAAGCTCATTCAATCTTGTAACGCAGTTTAGAACCAACTTGCATGCCTGGACTAACTTTGAAGAGGTGCTAGCAAAGCCTTTAGAGCAGCCTGGCTGTCACTGCAGATCCTGATTTTATGTGCGCGCCACCTTTCGTCAATTATGCAGTCTGCCACTTTCTGTATCGCAAAGACTTCCGATTGAAGGACCGTTGTCATTGCACCTAAAGCGGTAAAGCATCTGAAGTTTCCGTCCAGATGCCATCCAGCTCCAGTACCGTTTTCATTCTTTGAGCCGTCGGTATAGAAAGTTTTCACCAAGCTTCCCAAGAGAGTGTCTGGATCTCTCCATTGTTCCCTTGTAGGAAATCTATCGACGTACTTTCTACCAAAGACTCCTCTAGGTATCAGTTTGTCACTTGGTGCCAAAAGCAAAGGATATTGCTCTGACAACCTTCTGAACAACTCTATGTGCCCAGAGCTCCGATCGTCGTGCCACAGACTAAAAGAGTGCAGCCGACACATCGTTTTCATTGGCTCCTCTTGGATCGCTATATCCAGTGGCGGCAAATTCAACAAAGCATTAAGGGTCGGTACTGACGTTGTACTCATGGCGCTCGTAATGCCTATACACACGCTCCTTTGGAGCCTGCTTAACACAGAAAACGTGGTTTTGACCACCATACTACAGGACAATACGTGAAGATTGGCCTGACTAGAGCTATGTATACCCAAAATACCATAGCCGGTCTCAGACCCCAGGTCTTGCCAAAGGTTACCCGACACTGTTCGAATACTTTCATCGCTCGATTTACCTTAAGCTCGATGGGAGTTTTCCATGTAAGCTTCGTATCTAGAGTTACCCCTAGATATTTTACATCCACGGAAAGGCTTAGGTTTAAGCCTTTAAGCACTGTAAAGTTGAGGCCTTCCAATTTTCTCTTCGGCGTAAACAAGACTAGGGTCGTCTTGCTGGGATTGACAGCAAGACCCTGCAAAGTGCACCATTCATCAATCTTATTCAGTGTTATCTGTGTCTTAAACCCAACCTCCCTCACATTTACCTGATGACAGTGCACAAACATTATCCGAAGTCTTGTATTTCCGTTAGTAGGGAGTCCACTGCCAAACACCACAAGAGAGGTGAGAGCACCCCGCCCTGAGGGCATCCTCTCCCAACCTCTGCCATGGTACAAAGGCTTCATCTGCCACGGTCACCTGCTTCCAGCCCCACCTCGATCTTTGTAACGAGGTGATTCACAGGACTTTCCGCTTTGGTATGCATGTTGATGAACATTAAGGGGGCTATTCACCAAAACTCTTGATCTAATGTACTTCTCAACCGTGCGCTCCAGACTTTTCAGCATGAAGGATGTCCGGCTGATTGGCCTGAAGCTTTTCGCCAGCGCATAGTCATCCTTCCTGGTTTGGGAATGAAGACTACCCTAACTTTTCTCCAAAGAGGGGGAACGTGACCAAATGCCAGGCAGGTCCTAAAACTCCTTATTAGAGCCCCTACAAGCCTGTCTCCCCCACACTTTAGCATTTTCGGATACACACCTGGGCCCGGTGACTTAAAGTCGTCAAAAAAGGCTAGGGAAAACCTCACTGAGTCCTCAGTCACCACTCGTGATGCTATGTACCATTTTAGTCTTGGTGGCTCTCCCCGACGCGCTATCCTCTATCATATCTCTGCCTGCGTCAGGAATTATCCTGCTACTCGGAAAATTAGTTTCCAGGAGAGTCTTGTATGTGTCTAGCAGCGACGTGGTATAAGTTCTATCAGATTTTTTGAGAGAATCGAGCCTAAACGTCAGGTCCTGTTGAAGTACCTTACACCCCCTGGCAGACTCTTTCATGTTGTCAATATCATTACAGAAGTCTTTATAAGAGCTTAATTTTGGCATGCGAATTTGCCTCTTATATTCCTTCTGCACGTTACGATATTCGGACCAGTCCTAATCTTTTCGAGTTTTTAAAGCCCTATTCAGAAGTGGCCTGGACCTTTTTCGCAGTGTGGTGAGTTTAGCGTTCCACCATGGGAACGCATTTCCCTGCCTGTTTCTTCTTAGCGGACATACTTCCTCAAAACAACCAATGAAAGTACTCGTTACCTCGCGGATCGCCTCTTCTATTGATTTAATGTTTTTGAGTTTAGGGAGATTTGGTATTCTCTTTTCAAGGAGCAACTCAAACTTCTCCCAGTCCGCCTTTCGAGGATTTCGATCTTTTGGCACTTGACAGGAAAAAAGGATCTTCTTAAATTATGACCCGCCCCAGCCAAATCTTTCGTGTTTATATTCTTCCTAAGTTCAGAAACGCCAAGCTGTGTCATAGCTAGATACGGATTGAAATTCTGGCGAAAATAACCTCTACATTCATTAGTTAATTTCAACCTAATTTAAGCCTACTTCAGACACACATATTAGCTTTTTGTTTTACAAAACTCATCGATTTCATGAAGACAAAACCTTCGTCCTCTAAAAACTATTAGTAAGGTAATAAACAGATGCCAGATTCTCCAATTACAGCAATAACCGTTGTTATCATCTCTGATACAAATTGAGTCGAAATTCATAAGCGTATATCTAAGTGCATATAACGCAACTACATAATTAGATACGAGTTTAGTGTTTATGTTGCAAAACTTTGAACCACCGGAAATCTGTTCGTGCACAAATTCATGTGTATATATGTACGGTTTACAAAGTTGATGTAAAGTGCGAATGTATATAACTACATACATATAGCAGAAATAATTAAAATTTTTAATTTTCTTCACCGATACAGCAGCTTTATTAATTAATCCCCACAACTGTTACACTTAAAGGATATTTGATCGAAAGTAGAAGAAAAACTTTCTGAATCAAACTATCACATTTTTCCTCGTATTTTTGATGGAAATGGCATCTGAAATGCAATGTTTTTAAAACTCTATCATAAATATGCTGAAGATAACATGCGTTGAATCCACACACCTCCATGTGCATATGTATATTTCAATGTGTGTATGTATGTATATATGTACAAAAAACTATATTATGAATGCAGCTCTATCTTTATTTTTGTTTTTTTTTTATTTTGTTGTTTGCTTATTTTCATTTCTGGCGCACTGGCGCAAGACAACTTTGCTGCTTTTCTGCTCGATTGCACTCAGCCACTCCATATGAGTATGTAGTTATCTGCTGATAAATCAATAACCATGAACGCTGACCAGTAAATAAAGTTGAATTTAATATGAGAAAATGGCAAAATAAAGAGAGTAAAATTCACTTAGTGGAAGTTAAATGTAAATAAACATATCAGAACGTAAAAATTATTTCAGCAATATAAGACGGGGGGCGGCTGGGTGCGCGCGAGTCGGAAAAGAGTAATATTAAACTACAGAATGAAAGTGGCAATAAGGAGAGTGAATCGTTTGCAGGAATATTAGTTATTTGTTGGTGCACGAAAAACTTTTTGCAAGCGCTTGAGTGAGTTGCACGTCTGTGCCTTCACGTGTGTGAAAGTGGTTATTGAAATGCTTTCACGTTTTCGTTTTTGGTATTTATAAAATAATCTTGTTTTTTTTTTCTTTGCAACTGAAACTCTTTTGCTTGATAGAAGGAAGTGCTCGTTAGGTAAAGTATGAAATAAACATCGTAGGAAAAAATTATTTATTTATTACCTGAAATTTCTTAATGCTTGTACAGGGTTGCTTACGTGCAAACATACAGACTAAAAAAATTTCTAGACATTAAGAGTTCATAGCAAGAGAATTAAAAAATTTATAATTTTTAATTTTTTCATTAATATTGGTTTGCTTAACAAAAGCGGCTTCAATTAAAGTCAAAAAATTAACAAAAATTTATTCCGATCAAATTCGTTTCTATTTGCACATTTTAAAAACTATTTGTGCTCAAAAATAATTTAAAAAAATTAAATCCATGAAAGCTTCCTTATGAGTTTCGCTTTGGATTTTTGAATTTTTACACAACAAATCTAAAAAAATATAATCGAAAAATTACTCCACTAGTGAACCCGCATGGCATTAAAACACCAAAATTAAATTTAAATTTTTAATAGGTGGCAACCCTCTTCAAAACCCAACAAAAATTACCAAATGATAGCCAGAATGATAAGCTATCCACGTGCTAAAATCTAAATCCGTCCATCTCGCATGTTGTCAGTTTTTCCTTTCATCAAATTTTAAATCAGCCGATACCGCAAAAAAAGTCCTAACTTCAAAAAATAAAACTTGATTGCACATCTACAAGCCAAGTTCTTTAATTTGACATTTCGAAAGAATGGTGCAAGATCTGATGACCTTCATGACTTTTCAAATAGGTGGCAACCCCAAACAAAAATATTTTCAAACTAAATCTTTATTAAGGCTCTTTCGTTTGACACTCATATTTAATTATTTCATATAACTTGTGTACAAGTTAGCTAAATTCGGCTTTTCAAACAGGTGGCAACCCTTTTCAAAAATATTACCAAACTAAATCTTTTTTAAAACTTATCTACTCCATGCATATGACAGGGAGCCGATAACGTCGATAACTATGTTTAATGGAGGATTTGTGTTAACCAGACATGGTGTAAGCGACCCTGAATATTCAAACTAAAGATTTCTTACACTCCTTCGTTTGATACACATATTATCATATTTCATATAACTTGTGTATAAGTTAAGTAAATTCAACTTTTCAGACAGCTGGCAACCCCCTGAAAAAGTATTTTCAATTCAAAACCTTCTTAAATATCCTTCGTCCGACATTGTGATACATATTTAGATTAACTGATGAATTAAGTTGAAATTGATTTTTTAAACAGATGGCAACCCTCCTAAGTATAGTTCAGAAATAAAGCCTTTTCAAACCCATTTCAACTGACAACCGTCATTTTAATAATTCATTGAACTTATTAAATGATTTGAATTTAAACTTTTAAACCGGTGGCAACCCTCTTCCAACTACTCAAAAATAATCCAAACGTTGAATTAAAAAATTTCTTAAAAATTTTCGTTTGACACCTATATTTTAATATTTCATATAACTTCTGTATAAATTAATTAGATTCGGTGGCAATCCTCTTCAAAATATTTTCAAGCTACTATTTTCTTAAACCTCTTTCGTCTGGCTCCCAAATGGTGAACCATATTTTAATTAACTAATTTCCTTAATGCAAATCTAACTTCATTTTGTAAACAGGTGGCAACCCTCCTACATGTAGTTAATGAATCAAGCCTTTTCAAATTCATTTCCATTTACATCTATATTGTAATAATTGATCAAATGTTTTAAATAATTTAATTTATTTTTTGAAAAGGTGGCAATTCTTTTAGAAAAAGTAAAACCTTATTGCATATTCACAGCCGAAGCCCTTTGATTTGATACCTCTTCGAACGAACGGTGCAGATCTGATAACCGGGACAAAAAATTGCTTCGCGTTTTATATATATTTAGATTATGATAAATAAGGCCGACCGTCGCGATGTTTAGTTTGTATGGTGAAGGTTAATTTACCAGAAATTCTGCTAGATACCGTCCTCAGTATCTGAAGCCAGAAATCTTGATGAATCGATTTCTTGTAATATCCATATAACTAGTCGTCCTTGTAATCGGGCCAGTGACCTCTACAAGTTGCCTTAGTTCGTGACTAATTCACCCTCCAGTTTTGTTGATCACGAGACAGCAGGTTAGTTTCCAGGAAATAATTCGATCCATTTACTGGGTTTAGTGTTTGGTACTCGTAAGTGATAGAGACAAAATCGTCGCTTTTTGCCGCACATTTTTTGTAAGGAATGAAGTCGACTCGGAAATTCATAAGCCGTAGCTTGTTTATCCATTTCTTTGACAAGAATAGGGCGCTATATCGCTGCTCTTTATTTCTTCCAGCGTCCTGTGAAGTATTTTGTTCTAAGCACCGCTATCAGGCCAAGCCCGGCCTCGATTTTCCTACCATATAAGTAGTAAGAAAAGAGCTTTTTTAGGCCTTAGTATAAGTCTCTGGTTATTCGACCTCCTAGTAGAGGAACGATTTCTCCTTAATGGGTAAGATATGGGTAAAAGATGTTTGGAATAAGATTCCATAGATATTATGATCTTTACTTCTTCGGGCAAAAAGTTGGAATTCTCCTCGTACACATTCTACCACTGGCCTTTTGTAAAAATACCTTAGGTCTTTTCTACTATTTACATCATTCATTCACTCGTTTATAAAACTTTTAGAGTAGTCGGTGGGCAGGATTTCACTTTCGCCGCACTGCGAAGCTAATTCATAACTTTAAAAAGCTGCCCCCTCATTGAAACTATTCCTTGTGGCCGCTCTAAATATGCGGGGCTGGCAGGCACCGATCGTACAGGCCATTCTTGTGCTACAAAGGTTATGCGGGAACCCCTAGCTAGCGGGACGCTGATCTTTCAGTTCCTCTTATTTTTCGCTAAGTAACTGCAGAGCACAGTGGCAGCTTTTAAACTGTATTAAACATATATCAATTCAATTTCGTTTGGCTTCTTTAATTATTTACTTTCCAACGCAAATTCGTATGAACAGCTGTACTTAAAACTGAATAATTTTCCATTACCGGCACGCGCACACACAAAGTGCTACACTCGTATGCCCGCATATGTACTTGTACATTAATTGAGATGAGCAAGCTTTTGTAAGCGCAGATATGCAACCAGCATCCGAGTAGTTGGGCGAAAAGCGGCCGCACATTATGTCCGTCAAAATACAAAATTAAATTTCGCATCAATGCACCACTCCACACAAATGCACATTAATACAAAGGTGTGTATGTATACTAGGGTGGTCCTTAAATAAAGGAAGAAAGTTTTTACGTTAGAATTTTTAAACCTCAACCCCTACGTCGATACTGCTATAGTCGAAGATTTCACATAAAAATTTTGGTTTAGAGACGGTTAAGGCGTGTTGAACTTCAGATTACCCTATGAAGAGTCTATGAAGAGTCAAATTATTATTTTTTCATCTAATACCCAAAATCTATACTGCTATAGTCGGAGATATCACGTATAAATCTTGGTCCCGACTGGGGACCGTGGTATTACCGACTGAGGGGGTGAGACTGAAAAAAGTTGTTCATTTGATTTTTAAGGACCACCGTAATGTACACTCTCACTTACTTGTATGGAATATATTTTCATTTTGCCGATGTGCACAGCAGAAATCCTGCGTTGCGTTAGATCGACAGCTGGCAGGTCATCGGCTGATTACGCCAAAGTGCGTCAAGTGATTGCAGTGCATTTACACATCCGCCTCGTCCGTTTTTGACTTCCTAATTACTATTTACACGTTTGCAGACTTCTCTATTTTGTCAGTGCATTTATGTAGCCAGCACATTTGTATTTATTCGTAGATACAAATCTGTATGGTTGAGAGTATCTATACGTGTGAATGCACATTAATCAGGGCTCACACACGAGTAAAATGTTTTGTTTCTTCCTCTGCCTAATTTTTCATTGTTGCTTCATTGATGAAATTTTTAAAAATTCATTATTTTGGACAGCCGCCTAATTACACAGTTCGACATGAAAATTTTATCTGAGATACGGCTAGATATTTCTAATATATTTCGGGTCGCTGAATTCGAATCTGAACTCAGAATTGCTCTATCACTTTGGGGTTTTCTTCAAATATCCTTATCAAAAAATTCGTAAAATGCGGTTTTGGCCTATTTTCGAGGTTACATAGCAGATTCATCTTTTCAAGTCCATTTGCCACCATGAACTGCAGACCTGAGTAACTTGAACTCTATTTATATTAGCTTTGGCGTAAATGGCTCAATAAGCCTAGAACTCTATCCGCATTCCTGAGTTCAGCAAAGAAACAAATCTTCTTAGCGACTAGGTCGCGTACCATGCCAAGCCATCCGTGCTTGTTTAACAATCAATCTGTAGATGTTACCGTAATAGTCAAACGTTAGCTTAGGTAGGGACTGAAATATGTGCCGCTTCATATACTTTTATCTGAATTTTTATTGCACGCTCCAAATCTCAACAATAAAATTTAAAAAAAAAATTCTTTAAAAAATACTTAATAGCATTTGTTATCGATATTACTGTCGTTATCGGCATCATTATCGGTACGGTCACTGCTATTATGTATTCTTCTTCCAATGATCGCTATCGATTATTATATATTTTTTAATTGTTAGTAGTATGAATGTTGTAATCGACCGTTATCGGTATGTTTATCGACATTTTTGTTGTTATCGGTATTGTCATCAATATTAATTCCTTCACATTATCGTAATTATATTTAATCATTACCTTCAATTTTAGCATCTTTATATTACAATCGAAAATTATCGATATCGGTATCATTATCGGTATTGCTTGCATTTCCATAATCGTATCTGTAAGTAATTTGTGCATATGTTTGCCTTCACCGACGTTATTCTCACCATCAACTTCGCCTTTAACATAGTTATCGTTCTCCAAGTTGTCTTCGACTATAGCATTGTTAACGCATTCGATAAAGTTATCGATACTTTCATCATTTTATTTATCGATATTATTATTATTATCGTTTTCATCATTTAACATAGTTATCGTTATTCAAGTTGTCTTCGATTATTATCGCATTCGATATTTGTATCGATACTTTCATCGTTTTATTTATCGATATATTTAATATTATCTGAGCTACTGAGCTGTATTTTGAGCCTATTCGTCTCAGAAGATCTTCTCTGCGGGCCAGTTGCTCACTATCGACGTATTTCCTGTTAAATTTGCTATTTCTTAGTAAGTTGTTCTCCTTCTCATTCCATATTAATCGATGTTACTGAAAACGAATGTAGATTGAACATTCCATTTCCCAACTAAATACTCATTTACGCTTACAGAACACTGTCATTCATACAATAATAATAACAATTGTTGCCTGCAGTTATATTTCTGAAAGCAGTAAAACATGAGAAGGATAAGGGACACCGACTTCATATCGTGTGGGTGAAAAGCGCGCATGACAGCTAGCCATGCAACCAGTCAACCAGCTATTTAGTCTGTCAGCCGCGCGCTCAATTGCACCAAAGTGCAGTGACGTGGCACATAGAAGCTATTATTTGAGCTGCCGCGGCGCTGCAATGACAGCGGAAATGACTGAGTTGATGAAGCAGCGCGCGGGCGATAGTGGAATGCAATGCGCTATGCCCCAAAGGCAATGTGCTGCTGATATCTAATGCGACTGCGACTACAACTATTACTGCTGCTGCTTTATAATGATAATCATAATGGTGGTGCAGATAATGTTGATGCCGGTGATAATGCTGTATGTAATAGTGATGGCTTCGTAACTGCTAATAATTGTGATGCTCTGCGCTTACTTTGTAGAATGCTCTCGTTATTATATATAACTCCCGTTGTTATTCTTGCTGTTCTGTGTGTTGGTGTTGTTTGTTTTTATTTGTTGTCAACATTGTCGGATGTTGCTGATACAATTACTACTCATATACAGATATGTATTACTACTGTTATTGCTATTATCGCAAATGTAGCGCTTTTAGGCGTACACAAGCGCATAGATTTTAGCTATACACCTACATACATAAACACATGCATATGTATGTATTTACGTTTATGAATATTTCCTTTTTGTATGTATGCATTTAGTCTACTGCTGACGAGACATTTGCGCTTTCCACATTATTAGCTAGATGTGTGTTGAACTGAATGGCAATGGGTTAGCGCGCACAGCGGAGGGAAGTCAGAGCTTGTATCTAAAGCACTTTGAAGAGCGTTTCAATCGAAAAATGTTTGTTTTCCACTCAAATGGGTAAAATGAAATGTGTGAGCGAGTGTATGAGTGATCTGTATAAGCGCTTGTTTGTGAATACATATAAGCACATATGTAGAATTTTTCTAGCAACCCGCCAGCAAAATTGTAACACAAGCTCGATTGAGCACGGTACTTTTGTGACTAA
>JAPVRG010138130.1:0-10787 GCA_029783565.1 Rhagoletis cerasi | reverse complement strand
CTGTGGCAAGTGCAATGTTAGCTTTGTATAGCTCCGGGCGTTTAAATATTTCGAAGTCTCCAAGTTATCTTAATACAGCCGAGTTTGTTCTTTTTTTCAGTAAACTATTTAATATTTTTAATAGCATTGTTTTTGGAGCAGTCGGTAATCTTAAACAACCATTTTCAGCAACTGCGGAACAAATAAATTTTGTTGAGGAAGTTGAAAAATTTCTTAGTTCTTTGAAAGCCCATGATCATCTTGGACGGGATATCACTAAGTATTTCTATTTTATTAAAGGTTGGCTCCTCAATATTAGTAGTTTGCGACGTTTGTGGCGATTTTAGTCACATAAGGGATTCAAGCACTTAATGACAGGGAAGTTATGCCAGGACAAACTGGAAAACTTTTTCGGTCATATAAGAGCCTTTGATGTGGGAATAACTCCGCAGCGTTTCTCATATCTATTTCGACAGGCCTGGGGCATGGGTTACCTGGATTACGTAGATGAAGAAAATTGCGAGGTAAGAGACAGATAAATGGGAAATATTTTCCAACAGTTTTCTCCAGAGAGCCTGTAATGATGACTTAGTAAAGACACTTCCTGGCAAACTTTTCAAGGTTTACCAAGACCTGTCTTAGCACATTTCAGTACATTCAAATTGATATGATTGTTGATATTGATGAAAGCACCTTTCTTCATCGAAGGGCTATTGTATATTTTTGCGAGTATCTATATTTTAAGCATAATAATCGCATGATGCCTTTACGAAGAGAGTATAACTGACGCAGATTTTTGTTCACCAAAGAAAAACAATTTAGTAATAGCCACTTTGTGGCGGCGGCAAGTAAAAAAACTTCGTTTAGTATATTAAAAGTGATTTTATTTGATATTTAAAACTTGTACACGTATAACGCAAGTAATAAAATGTAATACAAATGACGATGAACAAAAACGCATGTGGCCGTGTTGATTTGGATATACTGATGACTGTCGATGTTTCAAATCGCTGCCCTTGCTACTTGCTCGCGCTCTGAATTTGTAATGACCCGTTCGACTAATTTTTAATGCTGTAATTGGCAATTTCCTTTTGCCCTCTCTTACTTCTTTGCGGCGAATATGTAGATGGGAGTAAAAGACCAAAGGCTGGAGTTCAGTGTTGGGAAATGACATCCCACTCCCCGGTGAATCATCTGGGGGATTCACTAAACTTCAAAGCGGCTAGCTTACTGTCTGGACGACGCATCTCTCCTTAACTGGTACGGACTTTGGCACTTCTGACCTGACCATCCTTGGCAACAAACACCTCAGTTACTCTACCTCGTTCCCACTGGCTCCTCGGTTTGGCAGCGTCGCAAATTATGACCAGCTGACCAGGCTGTAGTGGCGTTGTTTCATCTCTCCATTTGGATCTTCGAAGAAGTTGAGGCAAATATTCATTCGTCCACCTCTTCCTCAATCGCTCTTTAAGATTTTGCGCTATAAGCCACTGTTTTCGTAGACATACCTTTTCTTGTTCTGAGTAAGGCGTTTGTGTAGAATTCAGGCATCCCAACAAGAAATGGTTGGGTGTTAGAGGTTCATCATCTTGTGGTGTCACAGCTATATCAGTCAATGGACGGCTATTGATAATATTTTCCGCTTCTATGAGGATGTTGCGGAATGTTTCCAAACGCGGCACTTCTTGGTGCAACACCCGCTGCAATAACCCCTTCACACACTGCACAAGTCGCTCCCAACATCCTCCTGCTGATGAATTCGCGGGGCAATTAAAAATCCACTCAATAATTCGATGTGCCATCTCAACCTCAATGCGCCTAAAATCAAATATCGAATTGTTTTCATTTCCATTTGGGCTCCCACAAAATTTGTCCCGTTCTGTCCGTCGCTTCTAATTCTTATCGGTACGCCCCGACGATTTACAAAATTACGCAGACATATAATGAATGCATTCATCGACAAGTCTTCTGCAATTTCTAAGTGGACGACACGCGTTGTTAGGCAGGTAAATAGTCCAACCCACCGCTTCTCGTTTCGTCTGCTGATCGTCACTAGAAAAGGGCCGCAATAAGCAACTCCAACATATGAAAATGGGCGGACATATGGCGTAAGGCGATCCATTGGCAGCTGACCCATGAGTGGAACCACTGGCTTAGCGTTGTTGAATATGTACACCGCACATTCTCTTTTAATGGACTTCAGCAATGTACGTGCTCAAGGCACCCAGAATTTTTGACGAATCTCATTGATGGTGAGGCAGTCGTTTTGATGATGAAACTGGCGATGATACTGTTTCATTATCAAGCGTGTAACGTAATGTCCTTGAGGAAGAATGACTGGTCGGCGAGCTGTGACTGGTAAACAGTAGCCAGCATTTATTCTTCCATTGATTTTTAATAGCCCATCGTCATCCATAAACGGTGTTTGTTGAAAAAGGGGACTGGGTTTCGGTAAGCACTTCTAATATAGTTGATGTCGTCAGCAAATGATACGGACTGAACTCTCAGAAGAATCATTCTTTCCACTCCAGCTCCACTATATCTGGAACCCAGCAGGTTGCATCTTCTCGGAGAAAATCGGGTCCCATAAACCATCTCGCCTTTAACTCGGTTACAAATGTTGCACAGGATCGCGTTGCTCCGTCGTTCACGTTTAAACAAGTACGAATCCAACGCCACTGATTCGCAGATGTGGCGCCTAATATTTCACCTAAGCGATACGCGACGAATTGCTTAAAGTTGCGGTTTGTCAAACGTATCCATAATATGACGGTTTTAGAGTCACTCCAGAATGTTGTGCTGTCGATCTAAAAGTCTTGGCACCGTTCAAGCGATTCTTTGAGACGGCAACCAAGCACTGCGGCTTGCAACTCCAGACGTGGTATTATGCCTGCTCATGCAGCAAATAATTTGTAAAGGTTTTCGAAAACTATCATGTTTTGGTGTTCATGCAACCAAAAAACTTGCAAAGTAGGAGAAATTGAGGGAGCAAAGTGACAGTTCACTTGGAGGGGAAGTTGCAAGTTTTTACTGGAAAAATTTTTGCCAGCAAAAACTTGCAAGCGTTAAAACAGCCAATCGCATTTTGCTGGGTGCGCTTCAAACTAATAAACGAATTGTTTGTGGGGATTTTATAGTTGAAACTGACAAAATAAACCTATTAAAATATATAAAATGTTATGAAATACTGTTTTTATTAGGAAATTACCGCGAAGAAATAAGAAATCAATAAGCTGTTCTTTAGATATTTTTCTCATTGAGAGCGAATTCTCGGAAATTGAGTTGCTGGAGAGTTACTGGATAATTTTTGCATGAACAGAGCTATTGCCATGCCTTTCAGTGGTGCGCACCTTGACTTAGCATACACCAAGGCAACGTCGATCTTTTCTCCTTTCCGCATACGTAGATATGCGACAGCAGCATAGGGACATGAACTGGCATCCACAAATATGTGCAACTGGACCTCGTCAGCGACCGGAAGCAACGAAGAATAACATCGTGGTACAGAAAGAAATTTGATGGACTTAGCACTGTTCCACCACTTTGACGACTGATCAGCTAATTGACACGGTATCGCTTCATCCCACTGTACCTGTAGCTTCCACATAGCTTGCATCAGTACTTTTAAACATATTGTGACATTTGCCAAAAGACCAAATGGATCGTACATACTCAAGACCGTATACCATTAAGAATATCTTGGGCAATTTTGTAAAACTGGAAATGAAATTCGAGGCCGTCATTCGCGGTGTTCCAAAACTTACCGAGAACCTTTTCAGTTGTTGCTTGGCGCTCCCTTCGTACGATCGGTTTGTCAGCATCGGCGTTTCCATTATTCAGTTGTTGTTGGACAAATTCGTTATTCGATATAAAATTTCGTAGTTTGAACCCCGCGGCTGCAATAATTTTAACGGCTTCAGTGGTTACCTCGACGGCTTCATCAGCACTGTTGAAACTTGTGACCAGGTCATCAACGTGTATATTTGAGTGACAGATCGTGATGCCCTTGACATCGTTGACTCGAATTCGGAGGCGTTTACATTTTTAATATGCTCGGCACAACACGGTGAACAAATTGCACCACATGTTATTGAGGTCATTTTATACGTACGGATTGGCTGGTTAGGGTTGCCATCTCTCCACAAAAATCGTTTGGAATCTTGGTCAGCTCCTCGAATACGCACCTGCGAAAACATCTGCTGGATGTCTCCAGCTGCAGCGATGATTCCCTGACGAAATTTGTAAATGATGCTTACATGCGACTGCGCCTATTTCGGCCCCTCCAACAAAACTGAGTTTAGTGACACTGAGTTTGTGACTGCGGCTGCATCAAATACGATACGCAGCTTTTGCGGTTTGTGCGGGTTGGTCACACTGAAGTGAGGAAGGTACCATGTTCTCGGTCCTTCTCGGGCGGCTTCATCCGGCGTTAATGCAGTTGCGTACTCCTTACTAATATCTTTGTTGATTTCATTGTTGTACCGTTCGGCATATGCTGCATCACGAACCATTCGCGCCTCGACGTTTAACAGAGGTTGTTTCGCCATAGCGTAACCAGGCGAAAGCTTGACGGTATCTTTCCGCCATAGTAAGCCGACTTAATACCTCTTTCCGATGTACTTTGTTGTTTCTGCCATTATATGTTTTGCGCGACGATTTTCTTGCGAATCCAGAACCACCTTACAGTTAACACCGAAATTTTCCAACGAAAAGTACTCTTCTACCATCTTGTTTAGCAGATTTAGACTTGTGGAGTGACGAACTTGTAGCACCCTTGGCACTGTGACGAAATCTTGACGATGTGGCCCGTATACCACCCAACCCAGCTTTTTTTCAATTGCGACCGGCTGGTCCTGTCTACCTTGGACTGTCTTGCTAGGCAAACTCAAATGACAATTGTTAAGACCAAGTAGCAAAACAGGCTTTACGTTATTGTAGATTTGAACTGGCAGTGCTGCTAAATGCCTGTATTTACTCTGATCGAACGTTTGTCTCGGCAAATTGAGAACTTTAATTGCGCACTGATTTTTCACAGAGAAGTTATTACGACCGTTTACTCCTCTTATTCCACAAGACACTGCTCTGGAGGTTTCGGTTGTTTGGCTGTCACCGTACCACTGCAAGGTAAGCGGCATGGCACGACCTCTTAACCCTACTTGCGTGGCGACTTCTTCCTCTAGGAGCGACACCGATGAGCCTTCATCGAACATGGCATATACTGAGGCACTACCGTGAGGACCGGACAAAATCACTGGCAAAATTTTAAATAAACTGGTTTCGACTTCTCTATGACAGTTCAAGATGCGTTCACGATCGGCCGGCGGACTTGACAAATTACGATCTTGATGCAGGAGCTTATGGTGCATACGCTTGCAACCATTTATAGCACATGTGCTACGACGACGACAATCGACTAAACTGTGACCTTTTTGAAGACACCCAAAACATACCCGATGTTTACAAATGACCATTTACCTGAGCAATCAAGTGACCCGAATTTGCGGCAATCTGTAAGAGCATGTGCCTGTTTACAACATAAACACGATGGCTGCTCCGCGCTACTGTGCAAGACTCGACGTGTTGACCCTCCACTTTGACCTAGTTGGCGATTGGCATACGTATTCTGTCTCGACTGTGGCATTGTCGGATGGCTATACCGCAGAGAAATGTCGGCAACTCCTGGCATTATCGACACAACCTTGGCCAAATCGCTCAATCAGTCGGCAAAAGTCTCCACAGTAGATTAATAGGTTATGTTGGAGGCATACTTACTCCATTCGAACTGCTTTGATGATGGTAACTTTAAAATCAGTTGCTCTAGCAGTGTCGGATTTCTCAAATGGTGCTCGCACTTGGCAGATTTGAAGAACGAAGATATATTGCCAACACGATTCGAGAATTCGAGGCGGTTGTCATTAATTACTGGAAACGTCAGAACTTTCTGCAGTTGTGCGCGTATTAATAAATCGGGGCGACCGAAATTGAATTCTAACTCCTTTATTATCTTTGGTACATCATCCAGGTATATTAGCATTGACGTGACTGTGCGCTTTGCATTGCCGTGCAGCGCTTTTTGCAGTCGCATAAAGTTCTGCCTATTATTGTACCCGAATTCCGCTGTAGTGTCTGCATAA
The DNA here is from genome assembly GCA_029783565.1 of Rhagoletis cerasi. Classification (NCBI taxonomy): domain Eukaryota; kingdom Metazoa; phylum Arthropoda; class Insecta; order Diptera; family Tephritidae; genus Rhagoletis; species Rhagoletis cerasi. The sequence goes on along the minus strand of JAPVRG010138130.1, from coordinate 4,674 downwards.
ATCGCCGAAAACAATGGCCAGTCCTCGGCATTACCGTCGAAGGTCGGTAACGGATATAGCTTAGTGGAACCTTAAAAAACGTTAAGGCTGCCTTTGCTGACGTCGATGCTACTGCAGGCAATGTTAACTGTGGCACGTTATGGGGTGGCTGTGAAACTGAAGGAGGCGAAACTGAGTTTGGTGCATTAGTGGCCTGGGCTGAATCCATTTCGATACGTTCACGCAGCTGTTGTATCTCAGTTTGGCTACGACTTGTTTCAACTTGAACACACTCTCTTAATGCGGTGATGCTCGCAACCAAAGAGGCTAACGCATCGCTTCCTATGTTGGCTGATGGTTGCGCTGCATGTTGTATTGGAGCGTTAATTGGAGTGGTATCATCCGATTCGTAGTTGCTTCCCTCTGCATCTGTTTCACCTGGTAGTCTAGTTGATCTGCTTCTAGTAAACATCGCAGCACAAATTTAGGCAATGACAAAATGTAACAAAAAGATGTTTTTTCGCAATAATACGCGCCAGTTAAATTGAATTAAGTTTATCGAAACCCCACAACGTGAAACGATAACTTTAAATGTTGACTGAAAACGTTGACTTACTAGCACCCAAATGCTAAACACTTAAAGCTTCACTTGCAGGTACCCAATTGCAAAAAAACGGTGACAGCAACCTTCCAATTACAATGAGCGGTGACGAATATTTTCAAATAGAACGGCAGCAATGAGCCTTTGCAAAACGGTAGAAAACTTACTGGTGATGGTGACTATTGAAAACGGCGACGAAAACAGCAAGCTTCCAATGACAATGAGCGGTGGCAAAAATTTGGTAATAAAACGGCAGCAATGACGCTTTCCAAAACGGTAGACAACTTACTGCTGAATGTTGAAAACGGCGACGAAAATGGCAAACTTGCAATAACATTGAGCGGTGACGAAAATTTTCTAATAAAACGGCAGCAATGACGCTTTGCAAAACGGTAGACAACTTACTGCTGAATGTTGAAAACGGCGACGAAAACGGTAAACTTCCAATGACATTAAGCGGTGACGAAAGTTTGCTAATAAAACGGCAGCAATGACGCTTTGCAAAACGGTAGACAACTTACTGCTGAATGTTGAAAACGGCGACGAAAACGGCAAACTTCCAATGACACTGAGCGGTGACGAAAATTTGCTAATAAAACGGCAGCAATGCCGCTTTGCAAAACGGTAGACAACTTACTGCTGAATGTTGAAAACGGCGACGAAAACGGTAAACTTCCAATGACATTGAGCGGTGACGAAAGTTTGCTAATAAAACGGCAGCAATGACGCTTTGCAAAACGGTAGACAACTTACTGCTGAATGTTGAAAACGGCGATGAAAACAGCAACCTTCCAATTACAAGGAGCGGTAACGAAGATTTTCAAATAGAACGGCAGCAATGATGCTTTGCAAAACGGTAGAAAACTTACTGGTGATGGTGACTATTGAAAACGGCGACGAAAACAGCAAACTTCCAATGACAATGAGCGGTGGCAAAAATTAAAAAAAAAAAAAAAACGGCAGCAATGACCCTTTGCAAAACGGTGGACAACTTACTGCTGAATGTTGAAAACGGCGGCGAAAACGGTAAAATTCCAATGACATTGAGCGGCGACGAAAATTTGCTAATAAAACGGCAGCAATGACGCTTTGCAAAACTGTGGACAACTTACTATTGAATGTTGAAAACGGCGGCGAAAACGGTAAAATTCCAATGACATTGAGCGGTGACGAAAATTTGCTAATAAAACGGCAGCAATGACGCTTTGCAAAACGGTAGAAAGCTTACTGCTGAATGTTGAAAACGGCGACAAAAACGGCAAACTTCCAACGAGATTGAGCGGTGACGAAAACTTCCTAATAAACGGCAGCAATGACGCTTTGCAAAACGGTAGACAACTTACTGCTGAATGTTGAAAACGGCGACGAAAACGGCAAACTTTCAGACAATGAACGGTGACAAAAATTTGCAAATATAATGGCAGCAATGACGTGGTGACTGTTTAAACGGCGACGGTAAACGGCAAACTTCCAATGCCAATGAACGGTAACAAAAAATTGCAAATATAATAGTAGCAATGACGTGGTGACTGTTTAAACGGCGACGATGAACGCCAAACTTCCAATTTGCAAATGAAAGCGATAGCAAGGGCGATTTGAAAACGAATGTGTGGCGGCGGCAAGTAAAAAAACTTCGTTTAGTATATTAAAAATGATTTAATTTGATATTTAAAACTTGTACAAGTATAACGCAAGTAATAACATGTAATACAAATGACAATAACCAAAACGTATGTGTGTGTGTTGATTTGAATATATTGATGACTGTCGATGTTTCAAATCGCTGCCCTTGCTACTCGCTCGCGCTCTGAATTTGTGATGACCCGTTCGACTAATTTTTAATGCTGTAATTGGCAATTTAGTTTTGCCCTCTCGTACTTCGTTGCGGCGAATATAAAGATGGGAGGAAAAGACGAAAAGCTGGAGTTCAGTGTTGGGAAATGACACACTTAGTTCAACCTCCAGTTGAATTCATCGAATTTTTATCGACAATAGAAAGTATTTACTCGGAACGTTTCGATTCCATTCGTCATATGATTGGCTTTTCCCAAATTTTATTTGAGAAGATGGGGGATGTCCGACGTCCTAAAATGTATATAAATAAGAACATACTTTTTGCTTAATAAATTTAATAAGGACGCAAAGCAACCGAATTTTAAAAATACTAAGTTTTTATGTATGACACAAATAAACTTCGCGGTAAAAATATTAATTTGATGCTCTGAAATGTGCGATTTTTTAACACCTATCTTTTTTTATTCCCACTTCAAATTCTCTTGTTTAACCGTCGCAAAAATTTACTATTTTATTTAACGTAGATTTTGTTTAATTCTTTTCTCAGGCCCGCACTCAGGATCTTGTTTCCAAAAAAGTTTCGTGTAATTTTCCATTTTATACTTTCCAATTTTATTTATTTATTTTATTTATTTATATAGTTCAGTCTACAGAATTGATTTCTTACAGACTAATAAAATATTTTAATTATTAATTAAAAATACTATACAAATTCAGCTTGAACATCCTTACACTAAGATTAAAATCAATAACCCAAACCTCCACCATCTCTTGTTTTAATCTATTACAGTTCATAGAAAGGGCTTTGCTGTGGGTGACTTTGTAAATATTGTATATACTGTAAATAGAATTTGTGCAATATTTTGGTTTTTCAAAGTATATTTGTTTAGTTTTATTGAATTTTGTATTTTGTATACATATATCATGTGGGTGATAATAGGCCTCCTGGGGAACCGAACACCCGAAAAAAGTCGGTAACGCGCCTATATTGCAACCTCAGTGGTGGTGTGGAAAAGCAATAAGTTGAAAAATAATAAAAAATTAATTTTGTGATAGTATAATTATTATTTTATTTATGTATGATTTGGCTTTTGTTGAAGCTCAACAGGTGCTCAAAGCAGTAGCAGGTTTTGGTTATTGTAGCTATTGTTAGCCATATACTAAGTCCAGACTTTGCACAAAGTTACAAACTTATTTTAACTTTCTTCAAAATTTTTAATCATCACTGTGAGAAAAAAATTGGGGTAGGCAGTTTCATTAAGTTTTAGGACAATTAATTTCAAGTATGAATGGGCTTAAAATTATCTCTAATTTTTGATAAAATTTTATGCTGACAATGTTCCGCATTTTTTCACATTAAATACCGTATTTCTTATGTGAACGAAAAGGCGCAACAACATTAGCAAAAAACCATCAAAAATCAATCACTTCAAGCTTGAACTTAATTGTACTAGAATTAAATGAGCCATATAGCAGTATACCAAATTTTTATACCCGAGCGCACTGTGTGCACAAGGGTATTATAACTTTGTTCACATAACGGTTGTTTGTAACAGCCTAAAGGAATCGAGAACGATATAGACATATATATTCCAAAATGCTCAGAATGAAAAGAGAAATCGATTAAGCCATGTCTGTCTGTTCGTCTGTAAAAATTGAGATATCTCAACGAAACTTGGTACGCTTACTTCTATTGGGATAAGGACGGATGGTATTGAAAATGGGAGAAATCGGACGATAACCACGCCCACCTCCCATATAACGGTAATTTTCAGAAATACAAAAACTGCGATATTTTAGAAACTACTGAAGCTTATTGACTCAAAATTGATATATACAATGACATATTAACGAGTAACAAGAATATTTGAAATTTTGGAAAAAGGGGCGTAGCCACGCCCACTTTTGGATTTATATGTATATCTCAGTAACCATTTTACCAATTTCAACCAAACGTGGCACAGGTAATAATCTAGGTCCAACCTAGGAACTGGTCGAAATTTTTGAAATCGGACAATAACCACGCCCACCTCCCATATAACGGTAATTTTCAGAAATACAAAAACTGCGATATTTTAGTAACTACTGAAGCTTGTTGAGCTAAAATTCGAGTAATAAGATTATTATAAATTTTGGAAAAAGGGGCGCAGCCACGCGCACTTATGGGTTAACATTTATATCTCGGTAACCGCTGTACCGATTTCTACCGAACTTGAAACAAGGGTTGATGGTAGTCCAATATAGAAATTTGCTGCAAATTTTTGAAATCGGACAATAACCACGCCCACCTCCCATATAAG
>JAPVRG010138016.1:0-13030 GCA_029783565.1 Rhagoletis cerasi | reverse complement strand
GGAGATGTGGTGATTTCCGAAATAGCAGCTATAACTTCTACCGCTTAGACTGTGTTGTTTTTTCCATTTTTCCTAAAAACAAATCGTGGTACAAAGCTCAATAACCTTGTTAAAAAATAAATATAATTACGCCAAAATAATAAGAACAAAAAGAAATAGTTTAGGATGAGCCTCCCTAAATCTATGCAATGATTCCATATAATTCATGTATAGAAAAAATCATAGCAATCACCCTGTTCAAGTTTAAATAGCGGCGAATCAGCTGCACTTGATAGGAGTAGATTGTATAAGGAAATGGACTAGCAACAATAGCTTTCGGGGTGTTCATAGCTCAGTGGTTAGCGCTGCTGGCTTTGAACATCGATGATGCGGGTTCGATTCCTGCTGAAGTCTAGAAAAAGAAGTCTGATGAGGAGATGTGGTGATCTCCGAAATAGCAGCTATAACTTCTACCGCTTAGACTGTGTTGTTTTTTTCCATTTTTCCTAAAAACAAATCGTGGTACAAAGCTCAATAACCTTGTTAAAAAATAACATTTTACACTAATTTTATAATATGTTAACCATGTATACAAACTCTTTCCAACGTTTATTTTTCACAAAATATTATCGCGAATCGGAATCCTCCGAACCAATTCTGGTAAAACGTACTTTACCACAAAAATTCAGCCCTGTTGGTTTTTATTTCTGTTTCGCATTGCGGTGAGTTTCTATTACTTGGTAATTTGTTTTGTCAAATGACAAAAATTAAAGAAATTTTTTGATTTGATGTATTTCATATTTGTTTAATGCTAATTTGCTTCTTTTCAGACCAGAAATCACAACTAAAGCAGCTTGATGCTGCTTGTGGGGACTGGGGCTGATGTGGAAGACTACAAACCTTTTCCAGGTACATACTTCACGATTTGCAGGTTTTACAGGAAAAGCTGCTTTTACCAATAATAAACCTTATGGAAGGTGGCGAGCCGGAGAAGCTTTTCCTGTAAAACCTACAAATCCTGCAATTCGTACTGCCACTGGTACGCCCATATTTTATGTGAGCATATCCATATATTTTATACCATTGCTACGTAGGTACACACATGCCAACTGGATCAGTTATATGTGAAGCCAGTGATCAAGTGCAACAATTATGCCAGAAGTTAGTGGAAACCTATCCTGATTTCGAATTCCAACTGACAATTCGCAAGTCACCAAGGAAAATCGGCAGAAAGAAGCAGTGGATTTGTTGATTAAGTATGCGGCCGCACACAAAGAAAATGCTTTTGCATCCAAATTTGACGTTGTGGAACTTTTGCTTCCGCAAGGCAGCTGCAGAGGCAATCGATGTGCTGCTTTCACTTGGCGAGCAAATGTACAAACCTGGTATTATATTTGCGCTGGTAACACTAAATGAACAACGTAAGCCCTCACTTTTAAATTCCCTAAAATTTAATTTCAAATAATACTTTACATGCATATTACACACAGGTAAACAGCGGCGATTTGAGCGATATGTGGCGCCAGGCCGCAGAATTTCACTTACGTGGCGGTGCATCTGAAACTGCAGCCAGCTCTCTGGAAGAGCTACTCAAGTTAAATGCCAATGATATGAAAGTATTGGCGCAGTTGGTTATTGCATACGCACAATTCAATCAAAACGTGCCTTGGAATTAAGTAAACGCCTACCGAAACATGAAGCACTTACATCTGCCTACGAAATCGATGCGCTAGAGGCGGCCAATTGGATAATGTCTACAAGAGCGGCTAAGAAGACAGCGAATGCTAAAATCGACTAATCGCCTGGCACGCCAGTTGTTGAGAAAAAGAAGAGCCGCAATCGGAAACGCAAAAGTTAACTGCCCAAAAACTACAATGCCGAGGTGCCCATATATGAACGTACTGGTTTCTGTAAGAAGTGTGATTGTCGTGCTAAGGATATTATTAAGGGTTCACAGGGCATGGCTAGTGGCGCAGCTGATCAATAGTAAGTTGACTTAATGTTTTTTTGATTTTTGTGAATGTTTATTGTGGCTATTTATTTTTCAGTGATATGTCGAATCATGCCAATCTTGGCGAAAATTCTCGCGCCACGCCTTTTTACAAAGAACCGACACCAGGACCACGTCATCATCATCACAAGGGGGTCATAAAAAGAAGAAGGGTGGACGTTTCTAAACATCTGCGCTATGCTAGCATTCTTTAAGCTCTATCCAAAATTGCAGCGGACGACGGTAAAGCGGTTGACGAGTGCCCGCTGTAAAAATTAAAACTCACAAAGACATATGGAATGGCACATAATTGCGACGGCAGTGTTTTTACCGCCGCCGTTTTTCGGTTGATTTAAATTTATTTCTATTTTTACCATCCATCGGAGACGGCACATTGTTGATTGATCTGACTGTCACTTAAATTAATTTCAGTTATATATTTGAAGTGATTGAAATATTCCCATGAATAAAAATAAAATTAAAACGAAATGGATAATGGGAAGCTTATCGAAGGCGTAAGGAAATACAGGTGCCGTCGTCCGCCGCAATTGTGTTTACTCTGCCGGATTTCACTGCGGCAACTGAACCGTTGCTTACTTACCGCCGACCGCTTTACCGTCGTCCGCCGCAATTCTGGGTAGAGCTGTTTGGGGAATTTTTCAAAGCATAGTTTTAATATTTTTTTAAGTTTTAATGCTTGAATATTACAACAGTAGGGGATATACAGTGCCGGACAAAAGCATTGGCACAGAGAATTTTCCGCAATGTATGCAAAGTTTTTTCTATAATTTCTCTTCGCAAATTTTCTATTATATAAATATTCTATTTATACTACAACGAAAAACATATAAATAAAATCTCTAAACTTTGTGAAAAACTCAGGAAAATTCAATAAATTTGCTACTTTCTAATCAGATTTTTTATAAAAATTCTAGGTAAACAATTTTGTAGCCTATAAAATTTTAATATAACAAAGTCCAAGTTTGAAGTTGCTAAAAATCGCGTTGATTTTTGGCAATTTTTTTTACGCAGTTCCTCTCATACAAAGAATGTTCGACAATTTTTATTTTATTTTAATGTTTTTCGTTGTAGTATAAAGTATATTTTTATAGAAAATTTGCGAAAAGAAATTATGGAAAAAACTTTGCATACATTGCGAGAAATTCTCTATTCCGGCACTGTATAAAACAAAATGTATTTGGATTTGATTTGGATCGAGTATACGCTGAAAATAAAATATAAAAAAGTTCTCCAAGTTTGTGAAATTTATTAATTCCCCCCAAAAATTGCAAAGCCAAACAAAATCAGCTTTTCCCAATTTGTTTTTGGTTTGCCTGTTAAATTATAGGAGCGATTTATTCACAAGGAATTGGTGATAAAGCTGAATATCTTTAATTCTTTAGTGTCAACAATAGTCCTTAATATAAATACATGACGCGTCCAAAGGATCTCTTCTATGAGCGCTCGGAGCGTACATATGAGAGCTGCTTGGCGATAGCAATGCCAAGGTGGGCAAGAAAGGGATCTTTGACGACACTGTCGGAAAATTCAGCCTCCACGACGAAACGCCCGATAACGGACTGAGGCTGATCGACTTCGCCGGGGCCCGAAACATGGTATTGTGTAGTACTAGGTTCCAGCATAAAAAGATCCATCAAGCTACAGGACTGTCTCCAGATCGAAAAACGAGAAACCAAATCGACCATGTTGTGATAGACGGAAGGCATGTTTCCAGTGTTTCAGCCGTACGTACACTCCGAAACGTCGACTCGGACGATTATCTTGTTGCAGCCAAGTTACGCACCCGCCTCTGTTCAGGAAAAAATGTGCGTCCAACAATGCAAGGAAATCTGAACGTCGAAAAGCTGCAATCACAACAGACGGTCAATTTATTTGCTACACCAAAAAAGTATTCGCATTTCAGCAAGCATGAAAGAACAGCTGGTACGATGAGGAATGTCAAGAAGCTCCAGAGAAAAAAGATGCCGCCTACCGGGTCACGCTGCGCTCGGGCGCAACGCGAGCCATGTAGGACCGCTATAGGGAACTGAAGAAGGAAGCGAGACGTATTTGCCGCAATAAGAAGTGAGAGGCCGAAATACGTGAGTGCGAAGAGCTTAAGATGATGGCCGACAGGAAAAACGCTCGAAAATTTTATCAAAGAGTTAGGCGACTTACGGAAGGTTTCAGGACCAGTGCGAACTCTTGTAAGAACAACCATGGCGACCTAGAGACTGATGCCCAGAACGTACTTAAATTATGGATTGAACAGTTTTCCACTCTATTGAATAACAACAGCACTGAAAGTAGTGGAGAAGACAAACCCGAGCCCCCAGTCGATGACGATTGAGTCAACAAAGCTGCCGTAGCTGACGACCTGCCAGCTGAGCTATTCAAGTACGGCGGCGAGGAGCTGATAAGGGACATTGTTGATCGCATCCAAGTTTTCACTCGTTTAAGGGTACTAAAGGATCTTTCAATTGAGCAGGTCTTACACGGCAACGAGAAAAATATTGAAAGAGCTTGCGCAATAGCTGGGTACAGCAGTCCAGCTTCTAAGATCAACTCCTCTATTTTAATTGCTTTTAAACCCTCTCTCACCATATTTCTTTGCTTCAAGTTAAAATACCATGTTCGCTTTGAAGTTCTAAGTTTGGAATATTGTAATAGGCTGCTATTACAGCAGATTGTTCTTTTACTAGTTTCACTCAAGCTTCTATAAAGTTAAAATAAATCTTTGCTGTAATGATAAAGACAGCTAATCTAAATATGGTATCAACAGAGCTCGCATCCAATATTCCGCCTCGATTGCGGATGGAGTGCTGGCTCTGTGTTGTTGTCTTTGTACACTTCTAGGTGGTGTTAGCTCAACATCCATCTTTTCAGCAATTTCGTAGACCTCTGTCAACAGCTTTATAATTCCTTCTGCTCATATCACAGCTCCAACATAAACACTACATCAAAGCGTAGATCTTCGCTATTTTGTAGACGCTGCTCTCTTCGCTATCTTCGGTTTTATCACAGCTCCTACAGAAAGGTCGCTATTTTGTGTCTTTACTTATGGTTTCGGCCTTTTGCATATACGAGAAGCCCAACTCTCTGGTTATAATGGAAGTAACGGGACGGAGTGAACTGTCACATAAATATCTCTTGTATGTGAAATGAATGCGAATGGTTATAATGCACGGGGCGGAACGTAATGAACGAGAGATCTAAAATCAACAGATCCTTACGATTCGTTACGTTCCGCCCAGTTTCCTGAGTGCTGGGCGTAGCTCTCGGTTGTCCGGGGTGTCTGCAAAGAATTATGGAATCTATCTCCTCCAGAAATTCGAACATACTCGCTTCTAGTTTATAGCCTCTTTATTTACTATACTCTCGCTATATCTACTCTCTAAAGCATTGAACTTGAGTAGGTTAAAACCCTGCAGCTAGCACCAGTCTCAGTGGTTTAAGCCCACTTTGAATATAAAATAATAGTCTCGGAGGTAAGTTCCCTCTTTAACTGTCCGTGTGGCCCACGTTGCTACGCGTGTCACGTATGCCTAACGACTGACTTCTGCATGTCAGCATTTTATATGATTTTGCGCATAGGCACACAGTTATCCTACTAACAAAGTAATCCAATATTTCATATATTGTATGTGCAAAGCAATAATTTAACTATACGTATGTACACGTGTGTGTATCAACTTAAGTAGTGCGAATTCATTTGTATGCATTTATGTATATAGAAAATGTTATAACTTCAAGTATGTATGTACATGGAAAAGTTTACATAGGTAATTCAGTCTTTATATAATTTCAAGATTTGGTAAATAAATAAATGTATGTACCCAAGTAAAATGGCTATGTGCACAAGGACTATTTTTATATTTCCGAAAACCTTTTGAGTACGCTTACTTTCTATATGCTGTACATTTAATTAATAAATATCTTGTTTTTAATTATGATTAGCATTATGTACGGTAAAAGGTCCTGAATTTCATAGAAAGTAGTGCTGCAAAGGCAACTTCTTCTCAACGTAAATTGTAAGTATTAAAAAGATGTGAATAAGCAATAACATAAAAATATATTCCAACAATAGAAGAAAAACTAACAGTTTTTGAGATGAAAATGACACGTGGAATTGAACTTTCAATTGTAGGTTGAATAATTGTAATACCATGAATGAAGCGGGGATAAAATTAGAGTTGTTTGCTGCATTAATAAAGCGTAATCGTAACACAGTAAGAACTTTATGAAAAATACCCGAAAGTTACAAAATAGACAAACTTATCGGACTAAAACTTATTCAAAATGAACGCACCATATTTGCCAGCAGGGAGTGTTTGAGTTTCAAGTTGCTTCGAAATCAAGTCAGAATCGGGACTTAAAGTGACCCAAAAACAAACCCAGAAAGTATCGTAACAAAATTTCCAACTCAGGTTTGAGTTTAAACCACTTGAACTCCTTCCAATTGACCACAAAAAAGGCGAGCATGGCGCCTGAGGTAAAATGGAATTTTTGAGACAGTGAAATCGAAACACTAGCACAAACCGGTGAATATAAGTTTAATTTAGCTGGCCCAGATGAACATCATAGGTTTTGAAGAAATCAATTAGAGGGTTCCCATAATAGTATTGGCCATTTTTGTGCTCAAGGAAAAGCTTCAATTTGCTTGATACCAGTTTATAAAAACGCACAATTGTGTATCAAGTTATTAGACACAGAGATCAGTGCAATTAAAAAAGATTTTCATTGCGACAGTTAGATATTCAAACAGGATACAGCTCACATCCGATAAAAATGTGGTTTTATATACTACCATTACAATGACCGCTTTTAAGCCCAGATCAGAATACAATAGAAGATTGGTTGGGCAATATGTCACTGACAGTTGTCATGGTGACGAAGCAATATAACACCTAAAATAAGCTTAAACAAGCTATTTTAGAGTAATGAAAAAAATATGGCCTACCATTACAATTAAATTGGTTAATCGAATGCCTAACCGACTGAAACTAGATGCAAACAATAACCGCGACTTCACTTCATTTTTAATTAACTGAAACTTTTTTTGGAGTACAGAAGTATGTTTTTAAATGCGCCTTTTTTATGATGCACATATACCTATTTTCTATGAAAAAATTTAATTGTAACTATTCTTCTTTTTTAAAACATTAGTATGAAACTTGTTTATGTTTTATTTAACTGTACTCACTAACAGCTAGTCGAAAAAAATATAAAACAAGTAAAACAAGCGAAGGTTTACGAAAAATTCCGCAAGAAGCATTGCACGTACAGCCAATTTACTGAGGTATATCTATACAGCATCTGTTGTGGGGATTAGTGCCATAGGATCCGGGGTCCTCACACTGTCTCCTTACTCCCAGCAGCAAGACCTACGGTCACCTTTCCCGTCTTCGTAGTTGGCACTCTGTAGGCCGTGTATGATGCACTTAAATGACTACCGCTTGTGATTTTGAAGTTGGCGACTTACTTGCGATTCTATTTCGGCTACTAATTCTTCCGGCAATACACTCACGTCCGCTTTGTGCACCGGTCGCCAATTTATACGCCTCGATCGCGCCCACACTAAGACACAGCTGTTGCGGTGGTGGATGTAGCTCTTCTAATGCCGTTGGGTCTTACACCCCAATGCACATATCAACGTGCGGCGCATACACGACGTAACCATCACCGATTTGTCTGCTGTCATGTATCGTGTGCGAGAATTCACCTCGCCTCGTTGACTTCTGCTCTTCTTCCTCCTCAGACGATATTGATATCGGCGTTGGCGGCCTGTCGATTTCACCGGCACAGTAGCCAGCTTGCTCACTGCTTTCAGACGATACGCTGATATGCGAAGGCTCTTGTTCCATTTTCTCGTCGCTCGTCAGGAGTGGCAGTACGAACGGCTGCGTACTCTCGAGGCTTTCGATTTCTCCATCGCAGAACTCTGGTTGTTGCTGCTCGCCTCTGGTGCTGTTGTCGTCGCTCGAATTACTCGACCGATCTCCACCGGTGCTGTCGCTTTTACTGCAGCATCGAATTTCGCGCTCTGTGAGGCGCCTTATACGTACGCGCAGAACGCCGCCCTCTACTTGTTCTGCCATAAAATTTGCCTGCTGCTGCTTTATGGTATCGCACAATTGTGCCTTGACGCCTTGAAGTGTTCTCGCACCAGAACTCTGTATCACACGACCAGTTGCCACGATCTTCTTCGCCGATTGAGTATCTCGATTTTTCTGACGTTGCCTTTTGTTGGTTCCGTCGCACTTATTAGAACACCTCTTTCATTCTCGCCGCCTTTACTTGCGGTGTTGTGGTGGCTTGGCCAATTCCTAACGTATTTTCGTCATACAATGCGTTCGGTAACCTTGGTTCTCGCCCTTGGACGACAGACGCCGGGCTGTGGCCCGTTGCTTCGCACACGCTCGTGTTGAGGGCCAAAGTCATTTCTGGTAACAGATCAACCCAGCTCTTCTGGTCTTTGCCTGCGAACAGCGCCAGTAGTCGCTTGACGTTACAGTTAGCTCTTTCCGTCGGATTTTTCTGCGGTATGTACGGAGCAGTGAACTGGTGCCTTATTCCCAACTCCTCCAGGAATTGCTTAAATTTTGAGCTGGTAAATTGCTTTCCATTATCCGTGATCAGGATTTTGGAACGCCGAAGAGCGGATTATCGGCTCTCTTACTGCTCGAATTACTAACTCCGCTGTTGCCTTCCGCATTTGTACAATCTCGAGGTACCTCGAGAAACGATCTAACATCACCAGCGGCATGGTGTTTCCGGGTTTAGACCGCAGAATCCTACGAAATCCGCACACACTGACACCCAGGGCTCTTCGACAAGTTGCGTCAGCATCTTTCCGGCTGCTTGCTGTTGGCTTGGCTTATAAAGCTCGCATGTTTCACACTATCGCACATATTTCTTTACATCGCGGAACATTCCAGGCCAATAATACCTCGCTGTTGCTCGTACTATCGTTTTTCGGATCCCCATATGGCCTGCACTGGGAACATCGTAAATTTCCCTTAACACCATCTGCCTTTGCTCTGTCGGTACTCATAATTTCCATGGCAACACGTCTTCACCATCGATTTGGCCTGATATTCGCCTGTACAGCTTACCATTTTCGATGACAAAGTCAGGAAACTTTTTTGGAGACCTCTCCACCTCCGCCATCTTGCCCTTCAGCCACTTGCATTCTACCGCTACTCCTCTCGCCGTCATCGAACCAAACACTTTCCTAGGGCTATCTTGACAGCGCGTCGGCTACCACGTTCAGCTTACCCTTGCGATACTGCACATGGACGGAGGGCTGCTGCAGCTCCAACGCCCACCTTGCAATCCGACCGGACGAGCTCTCTATCTTGCTCAACGATTTGAGCGCTAAGTGGTCGGTGATGACGGTAAACGTGTATCTTTCTAGGTAGGGTCTCATCTTTCTGATCGCCCACACTATGGCCAGGCACTCTTTCTCCATTGGTGAGTAATTGAGTTCGGCTTTGTTCAACCGGCCACTCGCATATGCGATTATGCGTTCTTCTCCTTCAATTTCTTGGGTGAGAACAGCTCCCATCCCGAAGTCGCTCGCATCTGTTTGTAGAGTGAACTTCTGCGTAAAGTCGGGGCAAGCCAACACTGGTGCCTCAGTTAACGCGCTCTTCAGCGCCCCGACTGATCGTCGTTCCATTTCCACATGTGGCCCTTCTTCAGTATGGACGTCAGCGCATGTGCCACTTTGGAAAAGTCGGAGACAAATCTTCGGTACCATGAAGCTCTCCTTATGAACCTGCGTAACTCTCTTATATTTGTCGGTGGTGTCAGCTCTTTGATAGCCGCAACCTTCTCAGGTTCGGTGTGAATGCCCTCCTCGCTTACGACGTGACCCCGGTACTTCAACTTATTCTTGAAAAACTCGCATTTTTTTGTATTGATCCTCAGATTCGCCTGCCTAAGCCGTCGGAAGACCTCCGAAAGATGTTGGACGTGCTCTTGCATGGTTTCGCTCATAGCTATGATGTATCCCAGGTAGGCAAACGCATACGGCTCTAGCTCTGGACCGATAACTTTGTCTAAAGAACGCTGGAACTTCACGGGGGCGGAGTGTAGCCCGAACGGTATTACTCGCCATTGAAAGAAGCCACGCCCTGGCATGGTAAAAGCAGTTTACTGCTTGCTCTGACCTTCCATTGGGATTTGCCAGTAACCGTTTTTCAGGTCTAGGCTGGATCTCGGTAGGAGCACGCATCGGGCACTGAACGCTCGTTCAGCTGTCGGTAGTCGACGCAGTCTCGGCCGATCCAGCATGACGATCCGGTGAGAGGCGATATTAGAAATTCCAGGCATCTTCTAAAATGTGCGCAACTCTGACTTTAAAAACTCCATCGCTTCTTCAGTTGTCGCGGTTTCTGCAGACGTGGGATTGGATGAGGGTTCTTCGCATTTATCCGACCTTCGTTGCCTCCCTCGCGTATCGCTGAGAACGTGTCGACTCCTTGCGCGCACCTCTCTTCTCGGAGTATCACGTCCTGGTCTCCGCAACGCAGTTGAACTCCTGCCTTCGCCAGGTAGACGGTCCCAAGGACTTCGCCATCCTCTAACCCAGGCAGTATCAAAAGATCAGTCTGATAGGTATGATTCTCCTTTGATCGCTGCCTTAGAACACTCTTTAGTTCGGGCTAGGCTGTTCTACCTGACACCCCACTCCTCAGCGCAAATGGGACCTCTACCCGTTTCCCGATGCACTACGGCAGCACTCTCGGGTCGGGACATTGCATCGACCACAGGCCCAACGTATGTGCTGGTACCTTTCTGTAGGCCATAGGGTCGTTCTCGCTGCGCACCTGGCTGTCACTCTAACTGGTGGTATATTTTCCATGTCTTCGGCCAGACTTACTAGCTCCTCCAAATTGGTGAACTCGGAGCGTTTGGCGTACCATTTGAACTCGCTTCGTGAGTTCCTATAGATTAGCGTCAGCTTCTGTTTAGGGGTGCAGTTCGCGTGGCGCATCAGGCTCTGGAGGGCCAACACGTAATCTTTGAATTTTTCGTTCTGTTGCTGAGTACGATGCCTGATCACGTCGTCTAACGTCTCGTGATAGCGAGAGTTTAAGAACAACCTCAGACATTCTCTTTCGAAGTCCTCTCACTGTCGCCAATTCTGGTTGTTGATACGGAACCATGTCAGCGCCTTCTCTTTAAGCAGCTCTGGCAACGCTCGCAGTAGGAAGTCGCGGTTCACTTCGTACACTACTGCCATCCCTTCCACACGCTCGATGAAGCTGAGCGGGTCTCGGCTACCATCGTATTTAAAGCCCCACTTACGGACTCGGTCCATGATGGTTGCAAGCGATGTCGTCGTAGGATACGTTGCGTAAGGTTGTGCTGTCTCAAACGCGTCAACGGGCATTGGTGTCTGCATGACACTGGCTCCCTGGCTTCCACTTGGTGTTGTTGCGGTAAAAGTTAGCGCAGGTTTCGAGTGTTTCGCGTCTGGTAGTCTTCATTGCTACTCTCTTCCTGTATAAATGAAGAGAAGCGTCTTCGCAGCTCTTCGACGGTCCCGATCTGTTCGAAGCCAAGCTCTGCCAGGTATGTTAGCAGTTCCTCTCGGTTGAGCTAATGGACCCACTTTCTCTTCACCATTTCTGTTGCTACACCTTCTCACTTTCTTCTTTAAGCCACATATTCACTGCACTTTTGTGTCTCTTTCACTAGTGCTCTTTGGTTCTTAAATTGCTTTTAAGTTTGGGTCTTTCGGGTAGTCACTGAATCCTGTGTCACTATCACTTGTGTCCTTTTTTCACTTCACTTTTCACGTCACTCTCCTCTATGTTGTTTTTTTTTCTTTTCTTTAGAGTACCTGCTCGGGCGCCATTTGTAACGGAATTTCCTGAGTGCTGGGCGTAGATCTCGGTTGTTCAGGGTATCTGCAAAGAAATATAGATCCTGTCTCCTAAAGAAATTAGAATACACTCGCTTCTATTTTATAGCCTCTTTATTTACTATACTCTCGCTATATCTACTCTCTAAAGCATAGAACTAGAGTACGCCAGCATTGCTCCTTTTATATAGGGATGCAAAAAAACATCGATGCATTGGAAACATCGATGTTTGTTAGTCGATGCATCGAATTAAACCGATGTTTTGGACCTTCGGATATACATCGATATATCGATGTATTTTTTTAAATTTTTACAAATTTACAATACTCAAATACAGAATGTGCTGCAAGTGACAATTTGCGTAAATCAGTACACGGTGAAAAGAAATTAGTACAGGACGTACACTCTAAAAAGTGCATGTAAAACTACTACTGAAAAGTGCTTATTTTTCAACCAAAATCTGTGTAAATATACGCATAAGATGTTTATGATTAGGTTGTTGAATAAGATGTTTAAAATTACACATAAATATACACATGAAATGTTTAAAATTGTAAACATTTTGAAAGTAAAAATCCATTCCCGACTAATAATAAACATTAAGTGCTCATATTTAATCAATATTAAATATTTTATGTGTCATTTTGCTCAACCCGACAAACTTGGTATGTAAAAGTAAACACACAGTGTTTAATTTCGCACACATTAGGAGAGGAAACTGGTTACCTCTCTTTATATGCGTAAATTTAAACAACAATTTTTTAGAGCAAATTTAAAACATTTAATGCGTAAACTGTGTAATTGTGAGGAATAAGTGTTTAGAATTCAACAAATAAATTTGAAATTTGTTCTACGCCACACATATAGTAAGTAAAAGTAAACAAGTAGTGTTTAATTTAATTGACACGATGTGTAAGATTCCACACATTAGGAGAGGAGACTGGTTAACTATCTTACCCACACGATGACACAGCACCGACTACATGGCTCAGCGATTTTTGGTACTTAGAAACAGGGCTGCAAACCGGTTTTGAACCGAACCGGTTTTTGAACCGAACCGCCGCTTTTTTCGAGCTTTGAACCGAACCACGAACCGAACCGTTTTTATTTTCAAATGCCAAAACCGAACCGAAAACCACTCTAAGAAATGGTTCGGTTCGGTTCAAAATGAAAATCTACTACAGCA
>JAPVRG010137464.1:0-14164 GCA_029783565.1 Rhagoletis cerasi | reverse complement strand
TCTGGTACCACGGGGGAACAGGGGCCCCCATAGCATCCTATATTTGCTATGGCCTTTTCCTTTTGGGTACGGCCCTTCGGGGAGTATCGTGGTGGCTGTGGTTTCGAAACCCAAATGCGGGGAGAGTGGCTTGTGGCTTCTCAATGTGAAGTTGCATTGCAACCGGGTGCCGAACCCAGAGGTTTTAGGTCGGCCTCGTACCCAACCAAGGTAGTGAATTGTGTACACCCACACTACTAATTGGTACCGCTAACACGGGGCGGTGATCAACGCATTGAGTTGATCCATGTGCTTTTGAGCACCGTGGGGTTAAGCCTTTCATAGGCAGGTACTCACGTAAAAAATCAGACTTCATTGTCGCTCCCGCATCATTCCCCAAAAACTATTTGAGGAATTTGTATGCAGTTACAACAACAAAAGGAAGATAAGAGATGAAGGTGAAGATAACAGATGAAGATTAAGTTTAAGAAAAAGATTAAGGGCGAGACAAATTCGAAGACAAAGTTTCACTTCATCTGCACGCACGCACTATTTTTTTTATTGCATAAATTCCATACCCTAGTTAATACATAATTTAATCAATAGTTACATGTATTTCCCTATTATTTTGAAATTTACAGAAGCTTCATCTCTTATACATACATATGGATTAGTACTAATCACATCAATTGATGTTTCTAGTTCTAGAATATGTGCCGAACGGGGAACTCTTCTCCAAACTGACTTATTTCTCCTTGGATCTTATTCGGATATATTTAGCAGAAATCGCACTGGCTATTGGTAAACACCCCTTTGCATACCCAACGCCTTGAATGATTACTAATATTTTCTGGTATTTCTTACTTCAATCGCTTTAGACTTTCTCCACAATGCTGGTGTAATATATCGTGACGTTAAACCGGAAAACATTCTGCTGACCGCCGATTTTCACATAAAATTAACTGATTTCGGACTTAGCAAGTGGCTGCGCTTGGGTGCAACTACGCGGACAATGTGCGGAACTTTCCAATACATGGGTACGATCTAAAGAAATTTAATCAACCACAAATAACCATACCGTTAAGAATACATTAAAAGGGTCCAGTCATACCTTGGCATAAGGCAACTATTTAAAAAGTAAAAACTCAAAGAAAATGTTATTTAACAGTCAACCAAATAAGCAAATCGATTTATGAAAACGCAAATTTGTGCAAAAAACAATCAACTAAAATAGACTATTTGTAAATCAGGCGAATAATAGCACCCAGCACCAACAAACAAACCGAAAACTATCAGCGCGTTCGAAATATCAAAACAAAAACAAAACAAATTTTCATTAGCTTGAAAAGAAATCCCGTAATAATTATTTAAACAGCAAAACTATACAGATATTAAATTGTATTCTGAAATTTCAACACGCACTTTATTATTATTCAAGTGCTTAAGATAGTGTTAAGAAATTCATTTTGATTGTCGCGTGAAAACTTCATAAACTTCAATTCAACAACCTGCGGCCTCAGCTTGAGGTAATTTCATACGGCTAGCAATTCGAAAATGAATGCCCGCTCGCAGGTCTTTGACCTCACCATTGAGGGTCGTCAAGTAGACGAAGCTGTTGCCAGCATCTTTCATACGGTGCTTTTTCATCGCTGCCAGGGAAAGTATATGTATACGGGTGATGCTCAATATTCTATCGGCACAATCGGCTACACCGATGTGGACTGCGACTTCATTGACTTCACCTATGTGTGTTGCACCTCCGACAGTCTGCTTCGCACCGTTAAACGAGCTATCAACGTTTTCAGTGAAAAGTTGCGTTCAAACGAAAGCTGCGGCTCCGGCCAAATCAGTCTAGAATTCTTTCAGAAGCGTAAATCACGCTGGCTATTCCAACAAGAGTGCATACCCTGGGAAGTGTGGACAGTTCATTTGGATCTCATCAAATACGAAAACGAAGACGATCGCCAGCTCAGCCGTGAGAATGTCTCGGATTTACTAACTGAAAAAGTGATATATATTACGGAGCTCATGAATAGATCGGATTATGTACCGAAGACCCCGAGCCAAAGTGAGCTGGATCTCATTTTTGACACTTCGTATCCCGATGTGCAGCCATATCTGTTCAAATTCGACTACTCGACTGCAGGCTCACAGACACCGTCAGTCACCAACGCTGTTAAAAAGATCTTCAAGGAGACATTTACGTTGTGACGTGTGGTGCTCGCGAGTGAGCGCAGCCACCGCCAACAACAGCAGCAGCAATCAGTGCAGCAGAAAATCGAGAAATTGCAGTCTGTGTGTGCTAAGGATACGATTGTTGTAGCGGGTGGAAAGTACATCAGTGGCGGCACAAGTATTATGATTTCTCAAGGATGCCGAGCGCGTGTTGGTACAGCAATTGTTGGCGACGTAAATGAGCTGCAGGCACCACATCACTCCTCCCACTATGTTGGTGGTAAGATTGAGGAGCGAAAATCAATTTTCGCTGTTGTGGGCAGTTTAATTTTGTTATTCTTGTGTCAACATAATCGCCTCGGCTCATTTTAATTGCATTCAATTAACCACTACATGCAATATAATACATATTGAAGCATATGTATAGATATTTAGTTGCTAAACTTAATCTTATTCTTAATTTCTTACGGCTGTATTTATTGGCACACTGTAGAAACCCAAAAAGAACCCAACGTCAAGAAGCGCTCAGTTTATTAAGAGGAAAAGTATATAAACTAGAATAAATAATTTTCTGCAATGATTAATGACAAAATTCTCCAATAATACTTGAATTTGGTAGAATGGCTACTATAGGACCTTAAAAAAGGACAAATATGCTGAAATAAATATGCGTACATGCATAGGTTTTTGAAATACCTAATGAAAATATTGGTCAACTTTCTCATGAATAACTCAACTTTTACTTCGAAAGTATTTATCTGTTGCATTTCTTATAACTGAGTGGTTTCTGGTTGCTTAAGGTCCGCTTGCGTAGTTTTGCCAAGATACTGAATGAAATAAAAGGCTCAAGCCAGTGGAAATTAAAATTTTTGTAATTATTTTTAATTTTGAACTAAAATTTTTTTTAAACTTGTAATGCCTTGAAAAACGTGCATATTATGTCAAAACATGCCGGAATTGCTTTGGCTTTATGGTGTTGCATTATTGAACCAAAAATTTTGGTTAAAAAAGTGACGATCCAATAAAATTATTTTTATACTCGCTTGTGTCTTGAATTAACGTTTATTATTTATTAGTGCACTGGCATGCATAATTAATTTTACTTTTTTGTATTACGTTGCTAATTATGATATTTTACTTGCAATTAAGTTTTACCGTTTAAGTCAGACAAAGCGTACCTTCGTTAGAAAATTTATCAACCTACGTTAAGTTGGATTAAATTGAACTCATGTATTGTAAGTTATGTTGGTTATGATTGATTTAATATGATTTTTGTGATCTACAAACATATGAATTCGTGCAAGTATGCATAGTTTTTATGAATAATTTCTATCTATTAAACGTGATAATTCAGTAAATGCGAATAATTTTGCATACATACCTAAGCGCTAGTTTGTATTCCTTAAGAAATTCGATAAGTTTTATGTATGTAAGTTGAAAATATTTTTCTACTATTTCATAGTTTTAATATCGTTTAATAAACTTGATAAATCCAAGATTTTTTTTTTACTTTCTGATCCATCTTTGAAATATACAAGATTGTTTAAGAAAAACTAATGAAGCTTAAGAGAAGTTACAATCTAAAAATGTAACAATAAGAAAAGTAGCAGCTTTTAATGCTAAGAATTTTTATTTAGTAGCGAATGAATTATTATCAACTGAACGAACTCACCTGACCCAACGTACATACCGTGTAGTTTATTTGTCCACACGTTTTTAAAAACTAAATCAGAAAATATGAAAAACAAAGCCGAAAAGTAGTTGTACAAGAAATGTAGACGTGTTTTGAATGTGTAGCATCGACGTTTTTCATTGTTGTATGATGTGTATGTATATATCGCATTAGTGTGTAAAAATGAGAAACCTAAGAATAAAAAATTCAGAAAGCTAACGACTAGTGAAGCTGAAAACATGATATCGAAGAATGAATGTTTCGCCAACGAAAAGTGCATACTTACAAACGAGTATGGGTGCATTCCAAAACGTCAAAATACAAAGCATCAGTCTCTTTTATTTCTAAACCGCAATAGAATAATAAGTCTAACTTACGCAACCTAGTTGAAAAGTAGCATCTTACCGTGGTTGCGCACATTTGGCGTTACAATATACTGCGGTTTAGAAATAAAAGAGATTGATGTTTTGTATTTTGACGTTTTGGAATGCACCCTATATTCCAAAATTGTATATATCTCAATGGATTTAAAAGCAATGCATTCAAATTAAAAAAAAACTTAGAATCTGTTCTTACACTCATACAAACAAATCGCTTTATAAAACTAACTAAATTGCATATAAATAATTTGCCTTTATTGGGTAAAAAATTGATGAAGCTTGGACTTGTTTTACAATTTTACACATATTCATGTTCGTATTCATACAAATGAAAATGAAAAAAGGTATTTTGGAAAAATAAATAAGAAATTGTTTTAAGCATATAAGTCGAACAAAAAAAAAATAACTTGGAGCGAGTGGGAATTTATGAAGAAATATTTATGTACACGTTTGTATATGTATCCAATCAAACTGATTTTTTAGCAATTGAACCATTTTAACCAACTTCCAAAAATTAGGTATATACAACTCTGATCTATAGCTTTTTCAGCTATAGATTGCGCTTAAAAATTAAAAAAAAAAAATGTTTACTAATTTTTTGGAAACGGACGGTTGGACATTTTTAAATCAAAATACTGCTAGTTGTTGTAGCCGCATACAAATTCCCCAAAGAAGTTTTGAGGAATGTTGCGGTAGTGACAGCCCTTGGCCAGATTTGAATATGGGTCGTTCCGGTTACGTAGACTCGACTGTCGCGGGAACGTCAAAATACTGGTTGAATTCAATGCTCGAGGTTACAAATGTAATCCGATTTTTAAGCGTACATATTGAATTGCAGCGTGCAAATAGTCGAAAACTCGGTTGGCAGATTTTGAACTTTCGTTACCACCTGGTCGCCTTCAAAAGAATTTTAGTTAAACGGAAAAGTATTCTGTAAAACTAATCATTTTAAAAGGTACTTCTTGTTTGAAAATTCTAATACAAGGTCAGTTGGAAGTTAGAGTCCAGTTCTAACTTCAAAAACGGTGTATTAATGTCATTAGGACCGCGAAACTGCACTGCACTCCAATCTAGAATTTTAGATAGAAGTAAATTGAAAAGAAATCACTAAATTCCAAGTTGACTATAAACGCCAAACTTGATTGTTAAAGAAATCCAAATTTTGTTGTATGTGCATGCACATTAAGTTGTTTGATTTATCAAATACACACACATAACTATTTTCGGCCAATTTATACCTTAAAATGATGGTCCCTAAGCACAAACCCACGTCCACATTTACAAACAGACAAATATATAATATATTTTATACCTATAGTGCACATTAAAATATTAAGCTGCACTTTTTATCTATTTTATCTTAAGCAAGAATAGAATCGGGCAGTTCATATGACTGATTTAAGTCGAACTTCTACCATTGTTCACCACCACGACATTCAAACACAATATTTATGAACGCGCGTAGAAAATAAACTAAATTCTCTGTATTTATGAGCACGAAGTACGAGTAGTACTTTATTTTAAGTTAGCCGAGAATGTCAGCAATATTTACGCCTTGGGAAAACAATTCGCACAGTCCAACAAATTTAAACATTCTCTTGAACCGAATACCTACATATGTATGTATATGTGAAAGAGGACCTGCGTATGTACTGTAATTTTTTATCCATTTTCGCTAAACATAGTCATTGTCCATCACGTCTCGAGTTCACAAAGACACGTTCTGACTCCTTAACCTTTCAGTGCAAATAACACAACACTCAGACGTGCTGTAATATGATTTTGTTCGCCGAAAATGGTCAGCATGGTGTCTTCTTTCAAAAACATGCCGTGTTTGCTCTATTCTGAAAATTCTGTTGGACAGTTTTATGAAACGATTTAATAATGGTACACATATTTTCATATTTCATATTATTTTTATTAATAATGTATGAAAAGGAAGTGCTTAAAAAATGTTTAATAATCTACATCCCTAACCCGCACTAGGGACGCGAATGGGTTGAATTCAATACAAAAAATATAGAAAGTTAAATACGGAAAACTAATATCAATCGATCTATTTAATACCTAACACAATTTAAATATTATGTACACAGTGTATGTACAATACAATTATATGTACATATGTACATATATCGTCAAACTCGAACCATTGGTCCTCTAATCCTTGGTCACTTCACATGTTTTGTGTAGTTGTATTGTAGTAAACAAATTAACGAAAAGCTTTCTTATAGGTGATTTATGATTATCAAAAAGAAAAAGATCCAATTTTATCGCTATTATTTAGTGCAACAACGATTTGACCAGTAGATATCGATTAGCCGAAAGAGACGAAGAAATCAGATAATTTAAAAAAAAAAAAAAAATTCCCAAATTCTAAAGAAAAAGTAATTAATTGACACTTCTAATCGTACTATATCAACACAGGTACACACAGACATGTATGTATATATAAAAATAAGTGCATTTGTATCGTGCGTAGTAAGAGAGGAGCAGCAATGTTGCAAATCAAATGGAAACTTATTTAAGATGCATCCATCCGCCATTACCATTAGTCAGTAGTAAAACCTGGTAAAACAAATCTTAAAATGTTATGTAATATTTTAATTTTTGTAATGCAACCAACTGCGTATCACAAACTATTATTTAAAATATTAAAATTACTTAATATGAAAAAAGCATTAAATATTTGGAGCCAGTCTCAACGCATAATGGCTTGTTTTCTAACGAAAAGAATCTGATATAATTATTGTGAACTATGTATTTACGTTTGCATATGTACATCAATAATAACTGATACAACAACAAAAAATAATTGTGATTCATATATGTAAATATTAAGTATCTAATTTTAAGCCATTAATTAAAACTTACATATACATACATAATAAAATACATGTACACACGTATGTGCATGTAACACAATTG
The DNA here is from genome assembly GCA_029783565.1 of Rhagoletis cerasi. NCBI lineage: Eukaryota > Metazoa > Arthropoda > Insecta > Diptera > Tephritidae > Rhagoletis > Rhagoletis cerasi. The sequence goes on along the minus strand of JAPVRG010137464.1, from coordinate 7,030 downwards.
ATTAAGATGATGCATACTATATAGACATGATATATGAGAAAATTAAACTTTGCATGTTCATTAAGCAAAGATACAATATAAATAATATTTACTTTAACTATGTAGTTAAGATTGGGCAATTTTTTCTTGCAACTTTACTATCTGATGTATTTTTTTAGATAATCATAAATTTGAACTATTAAGATGTCTAACAATTTTTAAATACCATAGAAGAGAGTAAGGTAAAATATGAAAAGGACGTGTGTATGTAATTTTTGAAATGCGATTAATGATATTGCTTGTTGTGGATAATCTCCTCAATTCACGATGATTCATAATTTTAATAATAATAATAAACAATAATTATGTAGTAATTTAATTATAATGATCATAAAAATTATGATAATAACAATAATAATGGTGTTTATGACGATTTCTACCACATAAATACATACATATATACATGAATATTTAACAATTATTCAATTAGTTGTAGTGATGGAAATAATATAATTGTATATCTAGTTGAGTATGCTTAATGAATGCAAGAACAAAAATAAAAAACAAAAAAGAAACACAAAAACAAGATGTGAAAAATGAAATATGTAAATAAATTAAGTAAAAATAATTTTTAAAAAATATCAAATAATTGCATTGTTATTTAATCGGAATATTTAGTGTATACTGCCCAACACTGGATAGAATTTATCCACCCACCTTTGTCTGTCGGCTTTTTCGCCTATTTCTTTTGATTTGATTTTTGATTGCACATAAATTTGCGATTTTCTTCTTTTGCTTATGTTAGTTTGAAAGTCCAGCAGAAGTCCAATAATACGAATTATACATACATATTTACATGGGTATGTACTTGGTCAGGGTCTTTTCCAAATTTCGTAATTGGAAGGACCCAGATTCATATCTGGCCAAGGACTGCCACTCCCGCAACAATCCTCAACAACTTTTTGGTGAATTTGTATACGGTACAGCAACAACAATGAGCAAAACCAAGGATTCTCTCTCAAATTGGAAAAAAACAAAAGCATGCGAACACAAAATTAGAAAAATTGACAAAATCTTGCACATGGGCGTAGCCAGAACGAAATATAGGGGGAACTCCTATGTAAAAAAAATTCCTCCAAAACAAACAGTTATAACTGAAAATTCTTTTAGTATAGTTAAGAACATTTTCTACAAGAGCGTGCAATAGCTGGCGCATGCCGACGACATCGATATCATCGGTAAAAACAAGGGCTGCGTCTGTCCTACCTTCTCGGAATTAGAGAGAGAATCAAAGCGCGTGGCTCTGGTGGTGAATAGGACAAAACGAAGTACCTCCTATCATCAGGCAAACAGTCAGAATATTATCGTCTCGACACTCACGTCACTGTTGACAGTTATAAGTTCGAGAAAGTAGACGACTTCGTTTATTTAGGAACCAGTATCAACACCAATAATGTCAGCCTTGAAATTCAACGGAGAGTCACTCTTGCCAACAAGCGCTACTTTGGACTGAGTAGGCAATTCAGAAGTAAAGTCCTCTCTCGTCGTACAAAAACCACGCTCTATAAGTCACTCATCATGCCCGTGCTGGTGTATGGCGCAGAAGCATGGAAAATGACAACGTCCATGAGGCGGCCCTTGGAATATTCGAGAAAAAGATTCTATGGAAAATTTACGGGACTTTACGCATTGGCGACGGCGAGTACTGCAGACGATGGAACGATGAGCTGTATGAGTTTTAAAACGACATGGGCATTGTGCAGCGAATTAAAATACAGCGGCTCCGCTGGCTTGGCCATGTCGTTCGATTGGACACAGACGCTTCAGCCCTGAAAGTATTCGACTCGAAACCTGCTGGTGATAGCAGGGAAGAGGGAGGCTTCTTCTTCGTTGGAAAGACCAGGTGGAGAGGGCTTGGCATCACTTGGCATTTCCAATTGGTGTCAGTTTGCTCATAAGAGAAACGACTGACATGCTTTGATGGATTCGGCCAGAATCGTTGAGCCGGTTACAATGCCAAACACGAAGAAGAAGAACAATATTTAAAGACTATTGTAACCAACAGAGAGGCAATTAATTATGTAATATATTTAAAACGTAAACGCCTTGGCGGTTTAGCAAACCGGTCTCAATAATTTCAGATTAATTGAACTAGAAACGTTTATCGTTAAAACGATTTGGGAAATAAAGTTAAATTTATAATGGAAAATTTTACGTATGTATGTATATGACTCAAACAAGTTTTTTTAAATATTCACAATAGGGCTGTGCGATTAATTGATAACTCAATATTTTGGTTAATCATAGTTCCAATTACTCAATTAATTGATTAATTTAATTGTTTGATTTATCAAGGAGTAAATTTACTCTAGTAATTAAGCTTTATATTAATCAAAAATCATTTTGCTTGAATAATCGAGTTTTTGATTAATAATATCTTTGAATAAAACGGTTAATCACAAATGTATTAAAAAGAACATTTGGATGCACACGAGTGATATGGTAAATCAAAAAACTAAAAGTCCCTTGATACTTAAGCCATTTGTTGCATCTTTGACACTTTGCCCACTTCCGGACGGCCGTCACATCAGAATATATTTTTATTTTATAATTTTTCATGCTTGGCTTCTGAAGCATGTTTATATATATATTTTTTCTCAATTATTTAAGAGCAAACTTTATGTACACAAATGAATTAAATGAACAGTTTTTCGAATAATAATTTTTTAAATTATTCCTATAATACTCGTTTTCTGTAATCAAAATTTTGATTAATCGAATAATTGAGTAGCTGAGCAATTGATTATTCAACTTGCTAAAATAATCAAATGAACTCACAGCCCTAATTCACAATGTTTTTCAAGTTAAAACTTTTCTGTTATTTTTTTAACCAACTTCAAAAAAGGAGGAGGTTATCAATTCATCGGAATATTTTTTATGCAAGTTGATTTTTCCAAATTTTGTTGCGAAAGGTCTTGCGAATGGTATTTCATAAGAAATTCATGTTTACATGGAAAGAAAGTACATAAATCCGCCAGTAAAAAAACTATTAAAAATCGACGCGATTTTTTAGCCACTTGAGATTTGCACTTGATTAAACTAAAATTTGATGCATACCCAAAAATTATCTAAATAATCAATTTTAAAAGTTCGAAATTTTGAATTTTTCTTCATTTTGGATAAAATTCAAGGACCGTAACGTTTATGATCTTTATAATAAAAATCATAACTTAAACGTTAAAATTTGATGTCTATTTTTTCGATCAAATTTAATCGTTATTTTTTGATTTGCATTTTTTCGATCATAAAAGATTTAAATCGGTCATAAAAAAGTAGTCTATGTTATAATGGTTAAAAATGATCGAAAAAAATAAAAATCAAACAATAACGATTATTTTTTGATCGAAAAATAAAAATCATGAAATTTTGATTTATGTATATGGGTTTGGTTAAAGTGTTGTAATGGATTTGAAAATAGTGAGAATAACTTAAAACAGAACCGAGTTCCATATACATATGTACATATTATGTAAGTATGATGATTTTTTTTGCATTTCAGGGTATTATTTTTATATGCATGGGGAAAAATGTAAAAGTTAGAAAGGTGGGGGGAGCGGTGAGGTCGAACACCCTCTCTCTTTACTCAGAATTGCAGCGGACGACGGCGACCTGTATTTGGTCACTTCTTTGATAAGCTTCTCATCAATTTCTTTTTTTACTTTTATTTTTATTTATGAGAATATTTCAACCATTTCAAATATAAAACTGAAATTAATTTAAGTGACAGTCAGATCAATTAACACTCAATCAACAATGTGCCGTCTCCGCTGGACGGTAAAAATGGAAATAAATTTAAATCAACAGAAAAACGGCGGCGGTAAAAACGCTGCCGTCGCAGTTATGTGCCATTCCATATGTGTTTGTAAGTTTTAATTTTGGCAGAGGTCGACCGCTTTACCGTCGTCCGCTGCAATTCTGGGTAGAGCTATAAAGCTGCGTTTTGGTCACATCGCCCTTCTCCTCCGACGGGACGTAGGCACAAATGAGGAAAACGTTGTTGAACTTAGCTCTGATGGAAGCTATGTCAATTCAATTATTAATGTAAGTGAAGCTTTCTTGTCTCCATTCAACCACAAATCCTAAACGGCAGCTGTAATAAATATCGCATGCTGCATACTTCAAACATCTACGCTGCGTCCATTGCATTTCCTGTACAGCGGTGATGTTAGCCTTGAGGTCTTGTTCCGTTTACCAGGGTCGTCAGCGAGTGGGGAGGCTTTTATCCGAGCCTTTCTGCCTTTTTTCATTGGATTTATATTTTTGTTTGGCCGATCCCATTGCTGAGAAGGTTTTTAATAGGACACACGTTTATAAAGTTGCAGTGGCTCCACCGAAGCTCCCTCTCTTTCTACCGTGTTCCAAAATGGTTTGCGCATCTCGCACATGGGTTGCGTATTTGTGTTTTATCAGCAAAACGAACAGCCTTTTAGGTTGTGAATAATTATCAAAACATGTAATTCTATAAAATATCGTTAAAATGTTCTTGAATGGTAAATATTATATTTGTTTTTTTTTTTATTTATTTATTTGCAGCTCCGGAAGTGTTACGCGGTGAGCCCTACGGGCATGCTATCGATTGGTGGTCGCTAGGCATACTCATCTGCCAAATGCTCATCCGAACGGTAAGTACTCAAAATAATCGCGTTGGCAATAAGTCATTCAGTTCTAAAAATCTGTGTTCATAAAGATTAACTGGGTGGGTGTTTGATTTCACTTTATTACCTAAAATGCATACAGGGAATTTTTTTATGAATCTTGATGTCCTGTAAAGTGCTGCTGGCATAAAAACTATCTCTTTGACATTTATTTTCCAATAGTAGGTATTTAGAAAAAAATCCTTCCAAAACCCTTCTAGGATACTGAAATTTGATTTGGCTTGTTAAAATTTAGTTATAAGTGCATATATACATATGTATGTTTTGACTATGTGCCCGTACATGCCCCTGGACAACGCCTCCTACATAACTTGTACAGTATATGTGACACGTTAAGTTAAAAGGGACCTACGCTCAGAAAAAAAGATTTCGAAAAAAACGACTTTGAAGTGTACCAAGTTGATTTTGATGCTTCTGAACGTTTTAATGGATTGAAACTCATTACTCGGGGGTTTTCGGGGTCGCTGATTACGAATCCGATGTAAGTTTTTCAAAATTCAAAATGGCGGATCCAATATGGCGGAAAAAATTTAAAATTTGTTCGGATTCAAAAATGTCGTTGACACCGGAAACGAGGCCACTGATTACGAATCCGATGTAAGTTTTTCAAAATTCAAAATGGAGGATCCAATAAAAAAATGTTATTAATTTCAGAATAGTTTGTCAGATTTTATTTGTTTTTTGTATTTTTTTTTTGTGAAAGTACCTAACTTTGAAGTGAAATTTGGTTTATTGCATTGGAAAGAGCGGCCCGTTTACTATAAGAGTCGATGAAAAAGTGAAAACCGATGTTTTCTGAGCCCTACGCTCCCTTTTAACTTTACGTGTCACATATGTAGTTTCAAATTTTTTGCTGACAGTTTAGCGTTGTGGCATGCTTCGCCCATGAAAGTCACTGACAAATGTTTTATTAATTCTTTTTTCTCTTTATACCTGCTAAATGCTCCGAGCGTTGAGCGTTAATTACAGCTGCTGCTGAGAATTCTCTCTACCGGCTAAACACCTTGGGATAATAGTATGAAAATCGGATTAAGATACGCAGGGCTGTTAATACGTCGTCCAAGCAGTTTTCAGACGGTCTCCAGAGACTCTGGTTACAAATACTGTATACTGAATTAGTGGAAACCTGGGCTGGGACTATCCGGATATTCGTTCGAGTATTCGTGTATACGGTTAAAATCCGAATATCCGGATATTCGGTTATTATCCGTTCATTTTGTTATCCGGATATCCTTCTAACATATTTATATCGGACTCGTAAAATTATTCTCAAATTTGCTGAATTTATTGAGCTACAAAACAAATAATGGAACGTTTAATACACGAATACTTGTTATTTTATTGTTAACTTATTGATTCGAATATCCGAATTTTATATACATGGTGTCCCAGAAGTAACCTGCCAAACTTTAGGAGAAGGTAGGCGGGGGTAAGCTCCCTGATAAGCAAAAAGTGTTCAGGTAAAAGTTACAGTTTTTGAAATTTTGAAATTTTTTTGAATTTAAAAAAATCGGACCTTTTCATGCATTTTCACAGCATGTAAATTAAAAAAAAAAAAATAAAAATTAAAAAAAAAAATTAAAAAAACTACAATTTTTTTTTTACATGTAGTTAAAGATTTTTAAAATTAAAAAAATTTCAATATTTAAATAACGGTGATAATTACCTGAAAATTTTTTGCTTATAAGGGAGCAATGAATTCGCCTTGGTATTTTCGGAAGGCAATTTCAATTTTTTTTTACCGAACGTAGTGGTCGGTTTTCGTCATATCTTCGTCATTTAAAGTCGGATTTTAATGTATGATGTATCGATGTTTTTTTTGCTCTAAAGGTCATTGACCTCAAGTACACGGTTCTAGCTTCAATTCACTGGCATTAGGGTGGTACGTTAGGGTGATGAGAACTGAGAACTGGTGTACTTAAGGTCAATGAATGAAGCAAAAAAAATTTTCTCCTCGAGACAAAAACATGGATGTACATATGTGTCATACCTAAGACCCAACTGTAAAGTAGGAAGCTATCTCTTCCTCTGCTACCACCAGCGAGGTATGAGTTGAATACTTTCAGAGCTGAAGCGTTTGTGTCTATCCGAAGCACATGGCGAATCCAGCGGTGCCCCTGCATTTTAATTCGCTGGACTATTTCTATATTTTTGTAAAACTCGTACAGTTCATCGTTCCATCGATTGCGGTATTCGTCTTCGCCAACGAGTAAAAGCCCGTAGTTCTTTCGCAAAATCGTTCTCTCGAATACTCCAAGGGCCGCCTTATCGGATGTTGTCATTGTCCATGCTTCTGCGTCATATACCAGCATGGGCATGATTTGTGGCTTATTCAT
>JAPVRG010137380.1:0-12906 GCA_029783565.1 Rhagoletis cerasi | reverse complement strand
TTTGTTTCTATTGTTGTTTGCTATGACATTGATTTAAATGCAACAACACTTCAAGTGACATGTTTCGCTGTTTAGTTTACGTTTTGCTTGATTCCCCTTAATTTCTTTTTCTTTTTTGCTGTCTACATTTTGATTTCGGTTTTTCGTCTTTACTTTTATGCGATTCATTTCATTTAATTTGGTAGACTTGTTCGGTCGTTCAAAAAGATTTGTTTGTCATTGTCATTTATGTATTTATTATTTGGTCTGCAGACACAATTCTTTTGCTTTTCATTCTCTTTTGGTGTCGCTGATCCATGCACCTTGGTTTTTTTTCAAATATTTTGGATTATTCTAAACACTTTTATTTATGTATGTATTTGGTAACAGCAACAACTACATATTGCACCAGACATCTGCTCGATACATAGCTGCTGAACCTTTTTAGCCTTTTTGTATGCGTGCAGCACCCTCAAGCGATTTGAATCGGTACAATCTGATCCTCAGAATGCGCATTGTTGGTGTTGTTATAAATTGACCTGGCAGTACATTGTTTGCTGTCGTTTTGAGTGCCTGATTTTTACATTTTTTTTCCTTATTTCTTTATGTACTCTTTGGCTTCTTGGAAGACACACCAAACCAAACAATCGAAGAACTCAAAAAATTATACTACAAATCCTATTCAGACACCAAAACCGAAATGATATTGATTTTATTAGTTTTTCACTGTATCCTAAACATGTGAAATGTATGGACATTTTTTTATGGAATTGTTTGATTTTTTCTGTGATCTGTGGTAGTTTTTATTTCTGCGGCAGGGCTGCCATCTTTTTTTAAACGTATCACTGGCATTTATTCCTGTTCATGAACTAGAAAGGCAGTGGCACACTTAACCCTAAAGAGTTTTCATATCACTAAGTCTCTGACGAACTGCGTCAGGAACCTTAGATTTATTTCGAATCTACGAAACGGTACTCTGAGGACTTCTGCATGCTTACCTACAATGCTATTAGAGCATCAATAGTGCGAGCTAAGTTTCCCTTCTAAGAGAATCTCATCAAGGCGAAGTTTGCATAGAGATCAGAGAGACCTTGCTTGATATCCATCATCTATTTGCTTGAGCAGTGACCTTTTATTTCAAAAGCAGCAATCGTTTCTTTTATTGGAATAACCTGCTTAGTTGCACTTCCTGTTGTAAGTTCGTCCACCATACCGTTATCCTCTATATATCTGTGACCGGGAACACGAATGAGGATAAGACTGTTCTGTTTGCCCGCCATATCCTGCAGACATTACCGTTTGTAGTATAGAACAACTTCTGAGTTAATCAAGTCATGGCTCAATGTCCTAATATCAGCTTGGCTGTCATTGAATGTGAAAACATCTTTAACAATTTCATCGGTTCCGGACTTCTTTAAAGCCTCTATAAAACTGACACCTAAGGCTAGAAGACACTCCGTAATTGAAATGAGCAGCGCAGGATAGAGCTTCGCGAGAGAACTTCTCGTCTCCCTTCGCCATTGAGCTTGGAACCATCTGCTCAAAGCTTTCTCTCAACTACTCCCTGCTGGGGACAACCATACAGAAATATCTATCGGGAACTAAAGTTTAACATCACCGTTCCGCGCTGCCCAGATAAAGTCCAAATTTATTCTGAACGCAAAATTATCCCAGAAGCCTCAGCTCCCAACGAGATGTCCAACTTAAACGAAGAGTAGCAAGAGCTGTCACCGGCAGCAGATCTTCGTATTAAGCTTAGAATCCAGTACACAAAAAAATCTACCATACATAAATATATTTTTCATTATTTCTGTTGCTTGAAAAAGTACCTTGCCATTGCAGTAAATTTTGTTGAAGAAATAAATATGCGGGCATTTTCTTCTTGAGGGCTGAAAACTGATTTAAGAAATTTCGATAGAAAAAAAAAGATCTGAAAATTTAGGGGCCGGGTGTTCAAAACATCTTTGTGTATAAAAGGTATTGTGCTACAAATAGAAATTGCCTTTCTAAACGTCGAAGTCTCTAGAAACGCTTTTTTTCTTCTTCTTTTTTTGAGTTTAAACCAGGGACCGAAAATAACCGTTAAATATCAAGATTTTTGTTTTTAAGTCATTGAAAATCGGTTTTTTTAATTTTTATTTTTTCGATCAAGAATAACACTAGTTTACACGAAAAATTAACCTTTGCAAAAAAGTATTTTCTACGCCCACTTTGGGTCGCTGAATATGAGAACAAAACCCTTTTTTTTTAAAGAAGCGTTTTCGAGATATTTTCGAACAACGTGTTTTTTGGTACCGTTCGCAGTTATTTGTCAATATCTTTTGAAAAAATTATCTAATCAACCTAACGTTCGAAATTGATTGATTAGCTCTTTGCAAAAATATATAACTTGTACAGATTAAAATTATTACTATTACTAGCGACCAAAATCGAAAAAAGTGAAACTTTCCTCCATCATTTTTTAAAAGTACACATTTTTAGATGCTTATTTTTAATAACAAAAATTTTGTTTAAATTTTTTTTTCAAATTTGTGTAAAAGATAATCATTGCAGTAAATTTTGAGTCCAATATCATCAAAATCAGATAAGAAATGTAGATTTTATGGAGCACTGAGTAAAAATTCTAACTTTATATTTTTCACAAAATCAAACTTTTGGTCGGAAATTGAATTTTTTTAAATTTTTAAATTTTTTTTTTATTTTTTTCTTACTGCTGGACGCAAATTCGCGAAGGTTCTAACCAACACAAACGAAAAAATTCAAGGGGAAAAGCTTATTTAAATGTGTAATTTTCAAAAATGATAAAAAATTTCACTTTTGTCGATTTTGGTCGCTAGTAAATTTATTTATTTAAATCTGCACAAGTTATATATTTTTGCAAAGGGCGCATCAATACCTTTCGAACCATTAGATAATTTTTTCAAAAGATATTGAAAAATAACCGCGAAAGGTACCAAAAAACAGGTTTTTCGAAAAAATCTCGGAAACGCTTCTTTGAAAAAAAGAATGGGTATTGTCTTCGTGTTCAGCGATCAAAAATTAGCTTAGAAAAAAATTTTTTTCTTAGGTCAACGCGATTACTTCAAAATTTGTCGACTAGTGTAATCATTACATTTGGATTTTTATTTTTTCGGTCAAATTTAATCGTTATTTTGTGATTTTTATTGTTTCGATCAAAAAATAATCGTTATTTTGAATTTTTATTTGTTTCGATTTGCAACCGTCATAACGGAGACTGGCTTTTTATGATCGACCTAAATCTTTTTTGAACTAAAATATTAAATCTGAAAATAACGGTTATAATATGATCGAAGAACTAAGAATGAAAAACAGTGATTTTTTTATCGAAGAATTAAAAATCATCAAATAACAATTAAATTTGATCGGAAAATTATAAATAAAATTTTTACGGTTAAACTGTGATCTTTGTTATAAAGATCCAAGCCGTTACGGTCCCTGGTTTAAACGCAATTCAACTTACGAATCCATTCTAATAAAACGAATACCAACCATTCTATTGAATGTTTACATATCTCTTGTGCAATTTTGAAAGTAATGTATCATGTTGGCAACCCTTTTTTTCACTGCCTTATGGAATCTCAGACACAAGTTGGTGTTTTTATGGAACCTTAAATTTCTTCTTTCGTTATTGGTTCTTCTGTTGCACTTCTGCTGGATTTCAGAATGTGTTTATATGTACACGAGAATGTCTTGTTTTGTGTTTTTGCTACATTTGATACAAATCTATTGTAATTGTGTCTAATGGGAACTGCCAGAATGTCTGGCGTGGCTGTTTGACTTGGCGGGATACCCTACAAGTTAAAAAGACGCATACACACGTTGTGCAGATACATTTGTACCTACATACATATGCCCACGATATAGAAGTAGGTAGGTGGTACTTAAATATAAAAAATTCTATATTCTTTTCTATATACATGTATGTGTATATTCACTTCACAGACACTTCAAAATAATTACGTTTTTCAAAGAATTACAGTCGCAATACTCCAGAGTGAAAATGCAAAGAAGGCTTATATAAAAAGATATACTTATATTGTATTCAAACCTAAATACAACACATGTGGCATTTATGTATGTATGCACACTAACATACATATACATTACTATACATAAACATAAAAAATTGTACGCTCCAATACCTTACCTAAGCGGGTGTGTTCTTTTTATATTCCCATATTCTAATGGCAGGGAAATACAGAAATGTAAAGGCGTAAATCGAATATTCATTACAGAAATACTCGTACATAAATGATTCAAAAACAAACCAGGGATGCACCGCAAACATGTAGTAAAAATATACTAAACCCTGAGCAAGAATCGCTACCAGGAATGCTAGATTCGTTCTTAATCGGCTTGTCCAAAAATAACTTTGGCTTAGTCTTTTGAAGTTATACACCCCTATGCTAATCCGAATTTTCTTGGCTACGAATTAGTAGCTCAGCTCCGCAAAATATCCACCGCGTTGCCTACCAAAAACCGGAAAGTCGAAGTCCTCAATCATTTGTTTTGACAAAAATAAATAAATATAATTGCAAGTGAAGAGTGAAATTTAAAACAAACAATCATCCATAGTAAATATTAGACATGAAAATATAGTTGCAATCCCGTAGGAGTCCGTATTTAACATTTTTTAACAGAATTTACTGGAAATCGATCCCGTACTCGGTTCTCTGGTAAATGAGAGGACAAATAAGAGAGCAAATAAGGTCCTCTCTTTGTCAGAAGTTACAATTTTTAGTCCGTAGATTTTTTGCTGGTAAATTCTGGTAAATGTGTCAAACGATCAGCTGTAGTGTGTTTGACAAGAAAAATGTAAACAAAAGAAAAGTGCACTTTGCTAATGCATGTTGAAAATATTAATTTAGTTGTTTGGGTGGATTCTGAAGAATTTGACAGTATTTGACAGTAAAATTTGGAGGTTATGTTGGAAGTTGTCAGAAGTTACTATTTTTTACAAGAAAGCGATCCCGTACTTTTTAGTTTTACTCTCTCGCTCTGAGCGAAATTTTATTTTTTGACAGTTTTACTAGATTTAGACCGAGGAATACGGTATTGTACCTTATATTTTACGCCTATCCAAAAAAAAAAACAAAACATACCATTAAAAGGAAAACTTGTAAAACAAACACATAAATACGTGCCCATCAGTTAAAGTAGCTTAAGTCAAATTATGTTGAATGGAGTAAACTCGATTTTTTTGTAAATATAATATTATTTTAACCAATATGGATTTTACAATAGATAAACAACGGTTATTTACTGTTAGAATGCGGATACTTGTGAATAGGAAATATTAATTGATTGGCAAAAATTGATTTTAGTTACATAAGTATTGCGCGAAAAAAAATTATTAAAAAATAATCTATCTCTACATAAGTTAAGAAAAAATTTTAAATAAGCTTAACAAAAAAACTAAATGAAATTAAGGTTTCTTATTAAGTTGAAAACGCAAATAAATATGTTTTAGTAAATATGAGATATGCAACCCTGCCACAATCAGCTGTTCAGCATAAAATGTAAACAAACAAACAAATGCAACAACAATTTTAAGGAACAAGCAACAGTGGCGCCACCTGTTTGTCATTTTTTAATAGAGGTGATTTGAAAACCAATGTTAATTAAGTGGCATTTAAATAACAATCCATAACACTGGCCAACAAAATTTTGCGGCAGAGCTTCTGAGAGCTGTATCCTATAGGATTTTTGCCGAAATAAAGAATCTGTCCTTTGAGTTATTCAATTGGCTCTAGTTTTCGAGGTTTTTGGGATCAAAATTACCAAAAAACGCATCTTTCGCATTTTTCGAACTTCTGTAACGGAATAACGATGCAATGAGGAGTTTTCTGAACAGCATAAGAAGAAAGCTGAAATGTTGTCCTTTTATCCCGAAGTATACAAAATTTGGTTCCACAAACATTAGCCACAAAAATAATTTTGTTCTTAATTAAAAATGTGGCGAATACAACCTAAAATATCCTCCTCTCTTTTCACCACATCCATACCAAATTTTTTTAAAGTTGTCGTATTGTAGTTGCTTATAAGCCTTTCAACGTCAGTTTCCAATTCTATCGACGAAAACATAAAATACATGTCCAGATTTGATTAAAGGTGGCAGTTACTTCTCATCGAATGAGTAACAAAAAGTGCAAATTTCTACATATTTACATTTCTCCAACTATTCACATATTTTCGAAAGATTTGACAGATAAATTGAGATCCTTAAAGGTAACTAGTATAAAACTTAAAAAAAATTTGATACAAAAAATAAAATTGGTATTTTTGAAAACAAGTTTTAAATCGTTATATTTAAGGAACATAATTTTTGAAATTTGGAGCTAAAAGGCCAATCTTTTAGCTTTCATGATCAAAAGATCATATTCCATGTCTATGTCTTTCTACAGAAGTTCAAAAAATGCAAAAAAAAAAAACGTTTTTGGGCCATTCAAATAGCAAATATCTCAAAAACTAGAGCCAATTGAATAATTTCAAGGTCAAAATACGATTCTACGGAAAAAATCATATATGAACCCAAAGTCACTAGTTGTGTCGCATGCATTTGCTGGAATTTTTTTGGCCTGTGTAATTAAACTTAAGTGGCATTTAACCTTTTGTTTGATATTTTATTTAGCATATAGGCTATGCTTGCTCTCATGTGCTCAACTGACTTGTGATATGCTTTCGAATAGTTCTAAAACGTCAATAACTTTGTAATTTTTTAGGTTTTTTTTTTAATCCTGAAAATATTTATGTTATGCTCTCACAACTTTTTTATCATTTTGCTTCGTTGGACTAAAGCATTTTTTCCCAGACAATGAAAAGGCAACACAACTGTGATTGTTAGCTCAGTTAGAATAAGGCTTTTGAACTGAATACAAATTATCAATTTTAGACAGTAGGCATCACGCAGTATTTTGAAGGCACAATTTTTTTTGGAAGGCACGTGTATGTGACCGTGAAATGATAACACGGCGAATAGATAAAAAATAATTGATAAAATTGGAAATACATTTGTACGTATATTACGAATGGATATTTTTGGCAATGATATTCGAAAGAAAATATGAAGAATAAATTTGACAAAGTATGAGCTTCGAGGCTTTTCGAAAGGGATTTTGATTTACAAAATGCGCTTATAACATAGCATTTAAGGTTTTTTTATGATGGGACCGAAAAAATTAATTTTAAGTATCATAAAAGTATGTTTACATATAAATATAATCTCAATCAAAGCTCGTTTGATAATCAACCCGTTTACACAGTTAAATCTTGGATTATTAGCTGCCAAGTTTAAATTAAGCAATTTAAATAAATTTTAACTTAAAATTTTAATAAAAAGACATTTAAGAACCTCTTTTCCTTGCTAGCGTCCATTTTTATTTACTTTCACATTTCACATTTTTCCTTTCCTTCGCAAAAATAATCGATACAACTTGGTTGGACACCGAAAAGTTATCGGTATAATCTGAGAGTATTTTATAATTACAGATTAGCGACCAAGAACTGATTAGTTCGCAAGTTATCATTTACTTTTTCAATCAGAATTCTTAAGAGCATTTCACTTACATACATACGAAAGTTAAAAAAATTTCTTGCTTGCGTAATTTTCGCGGTCGGGGCTCCATATGTAGGTATTTAAGATATCTAGACTTACCATTCATTGGTTTTTCTTCAACTTTCAGGGCATCAGCAACAGTATCTGCAGCCATTACCAATTTACCTGAAAATTAAAATGAAGAAAAAGTTAAAAAAAACTCTAAAGCATTTTGGCTACTTAAATAAGACTAAAGTAGAGAATACATTGACAAAAATTTATTTTAAAAAATTAGGAAAGTAGGAAGCAGTACTGAAATAAGCGGATTAAAAACAAATAGTGCAAAAGCGAACTTAAAAAAACGTTTAAGCCGAAGGTTTGTATAAGCACATGTGTACATATATGTATATACTATATTTATATGTTTTTTTAGGTATGTGTGTAAGTACATGCATATGTATGTAAATATGTATATTAGGCAAGTAAATAATTAGGCTGGCGCCAAATCGTAATTATTTCGTAGTAAAAAATGTGTCTACAACTAAAGTAGCCGATGAATGAATATTTAAAAACGCTTAACATATTTATTAACAGTAAAAATTTAGGTAAGCTGTATCTTCATGCTTGCCTAGATATTTGTATCCAACGAAAACAGTGAAGAAATATTCATATTTTTTCTACTTTTTTTCAATCCACTCAGATTGCTTGTGGTATGTGGAAAATTAAATCGAAATGTAAGCGAGTTCATAGAGTGACTTTTAAGCGATTTCCATAATTTCAAAGGCATATTCACATGATGATTCCGCAGTAGGTTGAATTGTTAAGAAGTTGAATGAGAGTAAGATTCAACAGATTATGATGTTCTTGCCGCACTTCTTTGGTCGCTGAATGTTAAAGAACTACTAAATGACGATTCGACGAGATTATCAGCCTTGTGGTTACAGTTTTAGAGCAAAGTGAGGACACGAGAGTAAAACAACCAAATAATGCTTACTAAAAGGGTTTTAAGGACCCAAGCAAAAGAGAAGGCGACTGCTGGCGAATGTTTTGAAATCCGTTGCGTCAAGCTTACCAAGCGCACCCACACCCACTGGCAGGAATGATGTACCTAATCTACCAATACCCATTGGACTTACAGGCTCATCCAAAATATTGAAGCCTTGGGTTGAAAGGGATCACAGAGAGGTTGACTTCAATATCAACCAACTCCTAACTGGTCATGCCTCTTTTCGATATTATTTGCATCGCTTTAAACTCGAAAAGGACGCTCACTGCGAGCCACTTGTGACTTCAACATTCTCGAAGATATGAAGAATGTACTATTTATTTGTCTAAACTTTCTGGTAAACTAGTGTAACTAATTGGTCTACTCTCGAATGAAAGTTATGTAGGTATGTAAGTATCTGACCATCACAATTGATAGCTGACTCTGCGGGAGATGTCACCATGAAAAAATTGAAAAAACTATTATAAATGCAAAAGCAATGGGAAAAACTATACTTATCATCAAAACCTCAAAAGATCTAATGGCATCCATCATAGCACTCTCCAAGGTCAAAAGATTCGTAAGCAGTTAGCTTCCGCATATTCATATAGTCCGTCCGTCATTGGCTCGTAAATAACTGAAATACTCTCATAACAGTAGAATATTCATTGAAGTAAAAAAAAATATATTAATAATCAAAATGAATTTGCCTGTAAGTGAATAAATTGAAAGGTCACCATAAACATCCACACATTGTTCATTACTTGCTTGTAATTTGAGATGAAATGCAACCATGCAGGGAAGTGGGATCGAATTCTGTTGAAACTTAAGCTGCTAATTGGAATGTGCATAAAAAAGGATTCATCAAAATGGGCAAACAAATTTCTTATTTAACTCTTCTTATGATTGGGTTTCGTCAAAATATTATTTTGGGTTAACGTTTTCTTTTACCAGGGCAAAGTTCACTAAGAAAAAAATATAAATATATAAACTTATAAGTACTCTAATAAGAATATCTGGTGCCTGTCTGGCATTTGATCATATTTCCACTCTTTGGAGAAAAGTCTGAATACTCTACATTCCCAAACAGGGGAAAGGATGATTACACGCTTCAAAATCCAATCAGTCTGATATTCTCTATGCTGAAGAGTCGAGGTACAACGACAACGGTTTTGCAATACTAAAAGTATCAGACTGGCGTTGCAGTATTAGCCAAGGTGCTCCAAGGCCCTCGGGGATCGCTCTCCAAAAATTCGCCAGATATGTAAGCTGACGTTCAAGTCTGTTGTGAAATAGAATAAGCTTGAACTCTGTGGTGTTCAAGGCAGCGAACTGGCCGATGAATTGGCGAACTACGGTCCTTTGAAGTCTTTGAAGCAACAATTGGAACGGAACCAATTACGGTGGCAAATATAGCAAGAAATATTAGGTACATCTGGGATTTTCTGAATAAAGCTCGTCAGAACTACTGCGCAATACTCCACACCTCCATAAAAACCAAGTGTTTCCTGAAAAGGCCAGTAAGTATCATCGACGACCCCTTTTGTAAATATGGTTAGTAGGATAAGATTAATTGATTCCCATCATTTATACGCTCTTATACTTACTATGGATCATTTTCATTGTAGCTGCAGGAGGATAAGAATAGTATAGAACTTTTTTGCAGCTGGTCGGACTGAGGTGGCGACGAGTTATATTGTTTTTCTTCTCGGCAAAGTACTAAGATTCATAAAATAGTTTGGAAAGTTTAGAGAGGAGTAATGATTCCACACTCCCACGGAAAATAGCGTCCGCTATCCTTTCTAACCTATCTATAGACAAATAAGTCCAATGAGCAGCTATGCCTGAGCGCTTTAAAAATCAATCTTGAGATTTTGCGGTTACCACAAATCGCATTTCATTCCATTTAATATGAAACAACTTTGTAAATTTAGGGTTCATTGTATCATCTTTGAAACTGCATTAAAGGCAATAAGAGAACTAGGAATGTGCTCTAATTTGCATGCTAGCATTCTTGAATGCTTTTCTATCAGAAAAAGTCTGCTAAGGAAATCGACCATTCCAACCTTTTACTTTCTGCTCTGAGCGTATGGACATATTCGCCTCGAGTCAGATGTGATTTGAGATACGGATAGGATTTCCTTGGACGAATTTTATCTCCTAAGTAAATCTTCCTTGACATTTCTTCCGTCTTCGTAAAAACGGTACAGCGGTACAGAGTACAGTGTGTCTTTAAGGACAGCTGGAGCAAAAAAGAGACGAATGTTCTTCTAAAAGCATGGGTTTCAAGCTCTACCAGAGGCGGCATAATGGCTAAGACCTCAGGCCCATCGAAGGGCTTATGGGAATGGCTTATATTCTCAGTCTTCACTCACTCTTCCTGTCCTTTGTATGGGTAACAATGCTGGTAGGAGCATTTAGTAATATTTTCTTCACTTCCTTTAGTTAAAATTGCTTTCAGAAACCGAGATAAGAGTAAACCGATGATTTGTTCTACAAGATTGGGCCAAGAAACCCCTTTTGAGTTCCATCATCTCAGCACACGCCAAACGGTATGCGACCAACTCACAGTTTCACAAATATGCGTTCTTCGGAATTATCGTCTGTTCATCGGCTATCAATACTGAATGAAATTAAATTGGGCTGGCTTTACTGGAATAAAAGCTGACATTGAGGCCAGCACTGACTACATTACGCCGGTTTGGGACTTTAATACTGACGTGCCTATTAAGTTCCCGACCAATGGGATATAGGACTACCAGTGGCAGAGGTGGGTATATCCATCTACACTGGCGATCAAATAATCCTTTCGTCTGCCGAAAGATTGTAGCGTCTTCCAAGCAGAGATCTAGGCTATAGAAAGGGCGGCTAGTCTTTTACTAAAAAGCCTTGAAAGCAATAGGACATAAAATAGTAAAATCGGGAATTGTATGGAAATGTCGTGCCTTATTAACATCACCGAGCCATATCAACGACAATCTTTGACACTCCGGACATAGCAATATTGAAGCGAATGAGTCGGCTGATGAGATGGACAGATACGGCTCTGGGATGCCAATTAACGAGGCGGATAACTCCGTAGTTCCACCGTCCAGTGACCACTTTTGGAAAATTGTAAACGGAAAGACTGTGAGATCTTAAGATTATTATAGCCGCATATTAGTAGGAAAAAGTGAAACTCAATAGATCTGCAATAAGAGTCCTTACCGGTGTCGTCACGGGACACTGTTCGATAGCAACAATGCTTCAACGATGGCGAATACTAACAAGTACTCTCTGCAGAAGCTGTCGTGATAAGAATGAGGAAGAATGAATTGACCACTTTGTGTGTCGATGTCCGGGCCTACATTCAAAGCACCTCCAGTACTTGGGATCAGGCTTTTTCAACAACCTGGCCGGGATAGCGGAGGTAAAACTTTTGGATCTCTTCAGATTCATTAGCGATAGCAATTGGTTCAGTAGTATAATGCCATGAAAGTACTTAGCTTCTTTCTAAACAGGAATGACACTCACTTGAAGAGGGCATTCACAATGGAGTGAAAGCATGGAACGCGCTCCTAACCTAACCTAACCTAGATAATAAGAAGCTCGAAATTAGTGAGTAAGATTTTTTCAAAATGCTGACCTACATATATTTTTCTTCCTGTTTAACCTCTGGTGATCCATAGTAATGGTCAGAAAATTTGATTCGGTCTGCCTAGCTTGAACAGATGTACCATCAATTGCATGAAAGCTGATAACAATCTTTAATTTATGTGATAATATACACTGGGGCATGAAACTTTTTTACTACCGGGAACTCAGTTTTATATTAATTTAGTGTAGAATACGAATCAGTGACCGAATTGGTCATAGCCTGGAACAATGCGATCATTTGAGCATTATTACAAAATAATATATCGATGCATATATAAAAAATATGTATATGTATGTACATTAAGGTGGTCCAAAAATACGCCGGAAAATCAACTTTTTGGAATTTTCTTGCTGCCACCACCCAGAATTATATAAAACAAATAATATTTTTTTATTTTGAAATCGGTTGATATTTAACCGTGTCGCCGGGGCTTTTAAATTTTCAATATAGCTTACAAGGGGAAAATAAATTTTTGTGTAGAATTGCTATAAAATCTGCAAAAATAAATATTATTTGATCGAATAAAAATATTTCCCTTCAGAAATCTTCCAAACAATAGAAATATGATGCAAATTTAACTCGAAAATTTTACTAACTTTTTCTTCAAAGCGTGCGTGATGTGGTAACGAACACATAAAATAACAAATTTTTGTAAATAAGAGATAAGATTATCGGTTATGAAAATGTAGTTTGTAAAATTTTAAAGTTAAATAAGCATCATTATTTTATTGTTGAAGATTTCTGAACGGT
>JAPVRG010136894.1:0-21063 GCA_029783565.1 Rhagoletis cerasi | reverse complement strand
TATTACACAAAGTTCACAGAAATAAACCAAATTTCAAAAAAATTCAAACTTTGTTCAGAACTTTTAGAAAATTTTCGACTATACAGTTTTATAGCCCATTTTAGTAATGATAAAGCAAGTTTCAAGTCGCTGAAATTACCGATTGATTTTTGGGAATTTTTTGCCGAGGGTGTTGCGCATTAGCTTCCATATAAAATTAAATGTCCTCAAATTTGACTTATATGGTTATGTTATGGAAACAACTATATTTTTATCAAAAAATGACGAAAAGAGTATCATGTAAAACACTATTAAAGATAAATGTGTGCTTTTTACGTGAGCACCCCTGTAAATATTTTTACTTATGTTTCAAAGTTTAAAGAAAAAGGGCAAATCTATTTTATATACATTTTTTTTTTAATGCTGAAAATCAAAAGTTCCAGAGATATGCCCTTATATATACACATGTGTTCAATGCTTAGCGGTGAGTAAAAGATCCGACTTCATTTTTCGAATACGGATCATTTGTCATCCGTGAATCGAGAAGGTTACATTAGGCTTCGATACCACGTAACTTTTGTGGTATTCTGATTGGCCTACACTGATGGTTTTTCGATATTTAAGTATACACAAATTATGAGCATACCTAAATTTTCCAAATATTTACAGGGATACTGAACTCTAAATCCAAGCGAATGGCTTCTCGGAGACAACTATTTTGGAATTTATTTTTTATTTATTTTATTGTGTACATTTTGCTCTCTTCACACGTTTTTATACCCGAGCGCACTTGTGTACAAGAGTATTATAAGTTTGTTCACATAACTGTTGTTGGTAACAGCCTAAAGGAATCGAGATAGATATACCCCCTATTATGAATTCATACGATACACGATAAACGCTTGCATTCTGTTATTCAATATTACGAATCGATGTGTTTCGTATGAAATTCGATGAAACAACAGCTGCTTTGTGCTTTGTTATCTAGTCTGTAGACTGAAATAAACATAATAATTTATAAAAGTTAATTCGCAATAAAAAGTAAAAAAAAAAAACCACAGCTATTCACAATAGTGCATCTGGCGGGCGCATGGAAACGATAATATGAAAATTTATTTCATACGTTACGCTTGCAAGCGTTTATCGTCTATCGTCTATCGTATAGAAATTCATAATAGGGGGGATAGACACATACATACATATGTATGTACATACCGGAATGCTCAGAATGAAGAGAAGTCAATTACGCGAAGACCTCTGTCCGTCCGTCCGTCCGTTTACACGATAACTCGAGCAAAAATAGAGGTATCTACGAAATGTGGCATATATGTACATTAGGGTGGTCCTTAAATGTATGAAGAACATTTTTACATTTAATTTCCTAAACCTCAACCCCTACATCGATGCTAATATAGTCAAAGATATCACACAAAAATTTTGGTCCCGATCGGAAACCGTTTAAGCGTGTCGCGTAGGTATCAAAGTTCAGATTCCTCTATGGAGACCCAAAAAATTTAAATTAATTTTTTTTTTCATCTAATACCCAAATTCGACACTACTAATGTCGAAGATATCACATATAAATTTTGGTCCCGATTGGAGTCGGTTAAGACGTGTCGCACAGGGTTCAAAGTTCAGATTCTTGTATTTTGAGTCTCCATAGTGAAATCTGAACTTTGACCCCTGTGCGACACGGCTTAACCGACTCCGATCGGGACCAACATTTATGGTTCTTTACTTGTTATTAAACGGTTTGCTTTATATTCTCTAAAAAACAGTAAAATATACTTAAAAAAATATTATGCGTTTATAATATTTGCCATCACACAAGTTTATTAACAATTATAAAAGAAAGTAATTCTTAGTTTTGATTTTTTTATTCATATCTAATGTATTTCGCCGAAATTGTTTTTATATATGTATGTATGTACATATTTTTTCAAATTGTTAAAACAAATATTTTATATATTTAATAGATGTATCTACTAAACGCAAAAGCATTCCAAAATTATTGCCTTCACCTATGCAAAATTCAGACATACAGAGTATCACAACAGAAACAGGTGTACAAAAGCGTCGCGGACGACCGCCGAAAAATAGAGCACCCTTGGCACAAACTAAAAATAAAATAACTGCTGAAGACAAAAATCCAGAAGAGCAGAAATATAAATTGCTAGAAGATGCAACCAAAGAAATGGAAAAGAATGAGGCGGTTAGGAGAGCAAATCTTAGCAATGCCACAAACTGGAAAGAGTATAAAGCCACCTTAAGCCGTGTTAGTAACTCAGCAAAGGCTAACGAAATCATGGCGAGTAGAGTGCAAAAACCGCTTCAGCAGGAGAAGAAGCCCCTAGCACAGAATGAAGATGTAATTTTAGAGATATCGTCAACTTCATCTATATCTGATCATGAAATTCAGCAAGAGACAACGAATTCCACAACTAATGCACAAGAATCACCGCAGAGAAATTTCGCATCTGTATGTACTTTAGTAGAAAGCCCAAGTGTGTGCGAAGCTACTGATGCAGAAGACTTTATTGTTGCCGCTGTTGAAGAAATAACAACAACCGTAGACGTTGCAAGTGCACAAGACGGAGCTAATGTAGTGGTAGGAGATAGACAAAATACTATAAATATCAGTTTGAATACGGATCTTAGTAAAGAAACTGAACTTGAATCAAATTCATTCTCAGATGTGACATATAGAGAATCGTATGGCAGTCGCAAATCGAGCGGTTCAGAATCGGAAAGTGGCTCCGACCGAAGTAATAAAAGCTATAAGAAAGGCGATAAATTACGCATTTCGTTGAAGCGCTTAACAATGCCTCAAGATGAGTGCGCTTCAACCATATCACTTTCATCAGCGTCTAACAGCTGCTGTGATATCTTAGTTGGTAGTAGCGGCAACAACAACAGCAACGATAATAGTGGCGAGAGTAACGGTGCTACAACAATTGAACTAAGTACCGTAGCAACAAGTAAAGCTCTCCCCACAAGGCGATCTCATCGTTTACCTAGAAGAAGTACCGCTAATATATCAAAAATCGGCGAAGCTGATTCAGATTCAAAAATTTCTTCGAATGAAAACTTTGATAAAAAAAATCAGGTGAAAATAACTGAAACGAAGATGCAGAAAAATAGTGCACTGCCAGTTGAATTGAATATGTTAAATAATGCCGTTAAAACAGATAGCGACTTCGAGCTATCAAATGCAGAAGAAAAAAACGTTACAATTAAAGCAAATGAAAATGTTAGTGATGCGGTACAAGTTGAAGAAAAGCAATTGGCGACAAGGAGAGCACAAGATTCCATTGTTGATGGGCCTGCTGTTCAAGTAAATGAGATCCCTCTTGCTTGTAACAGCAACGTTCGAGATTTCGTAGAGCCAGTAAAAGACGAGCGTAATGAGTATGAAATACAAGTCATTAGCACGTGCTCATTATCACAGGTGGATGCTTCCTCTACTTCGAATGGAACCAAGAAAGAACGAATTACTTTGCCAATAAAGAAACAAGTGAGTAAATTCAAAATGTACGAAGCAGCAGTTCATAATGTGGTGGCTAATGTTGAGACAAGCACCTTGTTGGATATACTAAAGACTGTCAAACAGAATGATTTGACGATGGGAATGAACGAAGGAACTTTACAGTTGGAGATTCCTAATAAGGAAGAAAAAAATGAAACTAACTGCACCGAGAATGTAACACATATAAGTGAAGATACAATGATCAATACCAAGATTTTGAGTGCAGGTGAGCAGTCTAGTGATACAAATATGGATATTAAAAGTTCCAAGATACAGGAAATATCGCCGGACAAAAATATGAAAGACTTAAAGGCTTGCAATGCACCACTAAAACAGGATGAGGATAAAGTGCGAGTAGGTGAAAAGCTTGAGCCTACAATTGAAATCCTTCCAGTCGAAAATTCTTCGGAACAGGCCCTGCTCCCTACCGAGAAATTTGATTCTTTGAAGGATGCAACATCGGAAGTGTTAGCGGAACGTGAGTCTCCACCCACGCAATCACCGGAAGAGTCAATTGCTACAAAAACTATTCCAGACAAATTCTTAGAAGAGTTTCCGTCATCAGCTGATAGATTTAAATTGCTTACCGTCGACAACGCAATCATTTTATCGAATGTTTCTCAAGAAGATTCGGGTACGCGTGCATCGAAAAGCTCTACAAAGGCTTCCAATGTTTTAAAACCATCGGATGACTTGGAACCGCAGTATATAACGCATGGGGCTGTAACTGGTCTAGTTTTGGATGAGAGTAGCATGGGAGGAGTATCACCAACAATCGATTCACAGCTATCAAGCGATGAACAGGCAAAAGTTGGCACCAAGAAGACACCCTCTCCAACACCTTCAGACAATTCAACAGGAAATTCTTCCAAAAAACCGACGCGACGTTATGAGAGACGTTCACAACGGGCTGATGTATCTACTCATAAAACGCTGGAGGAGACGTTTGCTGAAATAGCTGCAGAAAGTAGCAAAGCAGTTTTAGATTTGAAAGCTAAAAAAGTTGAAACACCGAAAGAAATCACCCTAACGGTAACCGATACTTTGAGCAAAGCTGTCGAATCCAAAAAATGCTCAGAAAAATTTAGTTCTTCTGACATTCCTACCACTGTGGATGCAAATAAATCGAAGGCCACTGAAGATCCAACTTCAACTACGACTATCGAGGCGAATGCAACTCCTTGCACTAAGTTAGAAGATGATAAGGTTCTCACAACTCCAACGCAAAATATTGAGGTAGCTACAGCAAAAGATACATCGAAAGAAATGCACACCAAAACGGATTGCAGTTTTCCAGTGCTAGATGACGGTGACAATAATTCAAATCATTCATCTCCCTCACGTCGGCGGGGTAGGCAGAGGAATAAGAAAGAAATTAATAAGAACTCTCCAAGCATAGAAACTATTAAAAAATCGCCGATCGAAGGACATAGTGACACACTTGCAAACCTCGCTTCAGAGCCCAAATTTCCACTAGTATCAGAATCAGATTCACATACGGTTACTACTAACGTAGTCGATGAAGAAGATAGTAACCAAAAGTTTATCAACATGGCGGACTCCGCGCCAGAGGGCAATGCTATGAAAATAGCGGAACATGATTTGGAGCCGGTAATTGTAACAAAAATCGTAGAACCGCCAGAAAGTACTCTTCTTGAGGAAGCAGTTGTGAATGCAACTCAGACTGAAATCATTTTGGAAGCTGCCATCGTAGCAGACATTCAGGATAACCTGGCCGAAATGGCTGAAAATACAGTGCAAACAAAAGAGTTGGAAACATCAGAAACTCAACAGAGCCAAGACGCTATTGCTTCTACCACAATCTCTACTGTTTCATCAGTTGAAGTGTCTCCCAAAGGTACAAAGGAACGGAAAGAAAAAATCAAATCTCGAAAGCAGAAAAAAGAAACAAGTTCCAGCAACAAGTTCGTGCATTCCATTGACTTTGAGCTCGTGGCTACGGGAAATGAAGCGCGTAGTGAGGCTTATCAAGTTAAAGATTCTAAATTGGAGGGGCATATTGAGGAGCTACCAAAAGCTTTAAAGTCCACAGAAGACTCACTTAAAAAAGCCACAGAATATGTATTGCAAAGTGAAACCAAAATTGAGCCACCAGCAGCGACAAAGGAGGACCAATCGACCGATGTTAAAATATGTGCTGACATTTGCGAAGGAAAAGCACAGATTCCGGATAACCAAATGCTGGAACAGCGCATTCAAAGCGGAACACCGATTGCTAAACCGAAAAAGGAGAAGAAACGAAAGAACACGAAACAACTTTCCGATGATAAAGTAGGTGACATGAAAGATCTCAACTCCTCCGCAGAGGAAGCAAAAATTTTAGAGAGTAAAGAAAAAAGCAGTGAAGCAGTAGATGCAGTGGGAAAAACGCGAAAGCCGCGAAAAGGAAAAGCCGCACATGAACCAATTAAGAGCATCACTAGTGATGCGGCTTCTGAGATCGTAGCTGTTGAAGCGGCTGAGAAAGAAGTTTTAGCTAAAGCACCGCCCAAAAAACGTCTCTTAAAAATGCAAATGCAACTTGAGGAGAAGACTGCGTCGGCTTGTTATTCTGGCAGTTCAGAGTTGGCAACTGTCAGCGCGGCTGACGTTGAGACGAAAGCGCCATCTGCAAAGAAAACTCCGACTGAAACCGGCAAGACAAACGAATCATTGCAGAAAAAAACGAATAAGGGAACACAAGTGTCTGAGGATAACAAAAAACGTTCGAGTTTTGAGAGCAAACAGGAATCACCCGTGGACGAGGAGAGCCGCTCAGCGACATCTACACCTGTATCCAAACGGTTCAAACACCAAAAATCCGTAGAAAAAACACCAGAAGATAAAGCGAAGTCGAGCGGCAAAAGAAAGCCCAAATTGGATCTATCAAGTGGTATCACAGAGAAATTGGATACAATGAAATCCGAAATCAAAGAGAAAGATAAACCTTCGTCGGCATCGAAAAAGTCGGAGAAGACGAAATTCTTAGCTATTGAAGAAACCGCAAGAAATGAATTGGTCAAGAAAATGGAAGAAAAAAATGCGAAGAAAAAGAGACAAAATAAACTCAAGGAAGCATTTGAGGCTGCGCTAAAAGATGCTTTACTTAAATCTGAAGATCATACCGATACTACTAAAGATAGTATCACCGCTGCAGCAATTGCCGTTGCACCGATTACTGAAGATCGGGTAGAGGAGTTGCCGCCTGCTGCAGCTGTTGTTGTAGAAGTCCAACAAGTTTCAGCTGCGGAAACAATTGTCAATCAACCACCTGAACCAGTTATTGCCAATGAGCCAGAGGAGGAACCGGATCCATTAAAAGATATTGAGAAGTTCATCGAAGACGGTGTAAACCTGCTTAAGCGCGGTTATAAGATTGAAGATGACAGTGTAGATGAAGTTATTTGTCCGAAAACCATTTTACAAAAAGAAGAATTCAAATCCGAAATAACAAAGCAAGTAGAAGAAGAAGAAGCCGCTTCGAATTATCCAGTTGTGGAGGGTATGACAACACCCACTGAAAGCATTTCTGGCGAGGTAACACCGCCTGATAAATCATTTGAAGAACCATCATCTGCCCAGAGTCAGAACATCTATTACGAAACTCCAGCTGATACCCCAGTGCCCACACCAACAACAACGCCACCACCAAAGAGCCCAACGTATGATTCATCATTCGATGAAATATCTGGTGTTCGACGTTCACATCGAATCAAACAAATAACTAAGACACCAAAAGCACTTGTGGGTCGCGGCTTGGTGCGCGAAAAGGAACGATTTTCCATAAAAGACGATGTTGAAATGAAGACGCATTATAGTCTGGATGACCATCTTACCGATTTGGCGCAAGTAGAGGCAAAGAATGCAAAGTTCTTAAAAGAAATGGAAGAGCGCTTGAGCAATTTCCAAGTTATTAAAGAGAATGAGTACAAGTGCGAGCGTGTGATCAGTAGAGAAGCGCGTAAAATGCTGTGCGACTGCTTTTTAACAGCCGAAGAGGAAGAGCGTGGCGAGTTGGGATGTGGCGAAGATTGTTTGAATCGGCTGCTTATGATAGAGTGCGGTCCGGATTGCAATGTAAAGGATCGTTGTACAAATAAACGCTTTCAGAAGTTGCTCTGTTCGCCGTGTCGTGTTTTTCGAACGGAAAAGAAAGGCTTCGGCATAATGGCCGACATTGAAATATTACCGGGTGAATTTATTATGGAATACGTCGGTGAGGTGATCAATGGCGATGAGTTTGAACAGCGACGTATTGTCTACTCAATGGATAAGAACCGCCACTATTACTTTATGGCATTGCGTAGCGATGCTATAATAGATGCTACAATAAAAGGTAACATCTCTCGCTTTATTAATCATTCTTGCGACCCAAATGCGGAGACGCAAAAATGGACTGTGAACGGTGAATTGCGTATTGGTTTCTTTAGTCGTAAGTCCATTATGCCAGGTGAGGAAATAACGTTCGACTATCAGTACCAACGTTATGGCAGAGAGGCCCAACGCTGTTATTGCGAATCAGCAAACTGTCGCGGCTGGATAGGCGAAGAGCCTAACTCGGACGAGGGCGAACAAATTGACGATGACAGTGACGCCGATAATTTGGCAGATGGCAGCGACGAAGACGAAAGCGATGACAGCATTGCTGATATCGAAGACGCGCATAAAAAATTAAACGCCGATGCAACTACAAGCAAGATAGCATTAAGTTTAGAAGACGACAAATTAAAGCTGGACGAGAAAGTGGATGGCTCTGGAAAAGAGAAAAAGAAAAAACTGGGTGAGGATGAACTTAAGGAGGATGATGATACGAAAGTTAAGTTGAAAAAATTGTCTGGCAAGTCCCCGGATAAGGTGTCCCGTAAAAAGAAACTAAATAAAGAAAAGAAAGAAAAGAGGCTGCGTAAAACAGCTTCAGGCAAACCAAGTACAACTTCGCGCTATTTGGAAGATCCAGACATCGAAGACGAGGTAAAGTTCCTTAGTCGTGGCGGGCTACGAAATCAGTCAGATACATTGCGTTTTTCGCGTTTGGTTGTGCGCGCTAAATTGCCACAGACACGCCTTAATCTGCTAAAAATACTGCGCAACGCCGAGGTGCCGTGCCGCCGATTATTTTTGGACTATCATGGCCTTCGTTTGTTGCACGGTTGGATGAGCGAAGACGGTGGTGATATGGCTATTCGTCTGTCGCTCTTAGAGGCATTGGAGAGTTTGCCCATAGCAAATAAGACTGTACTCACTGATAGTAAGGTTTATCAGAGTGTACGAAACTGGTGCGGCAATACGCTTCCCGACAGCAGCGCCCCGGTTGGTAATACCTCCTCACCAAGCGACGAGTCATCTAAGGAAAGCTCGAGTAGCAACTCGCAACCAGAAATCGTCAGTGGTCAGGAAGTACCTTCAGAATTACAAAAATTGGCTATTAAATTAACCACTGCGTGGAATAGTTTGCCAGAAATATTCCGCATACCCAAACGCGAACGCATCGAACAAATGAAGGAGCACGAGCGGGAGGCGGATCGACAATTTGCTGAGGCATCCGTTGACTCCAGTCGATCTATCTTGAGTGATCGTTATCAGCGCGATCGATTCGGGCGCGGTCCAGCTACTTCTCGTTACACGAAACCAAGTTTTAGCAAAGATAACCGAAACAGTAACATAACGGTTGTTGGCTCAATGTCGGTGAACGATCCACGCCGACGAACAGCAGATAGCAATAACGCAAACAACGACAGCATGAAGCACTTGTCGAAGGAGCAACGGCGTGAGATGTTTGCTGCTAAGGTTAGAAAGAGCAGAAGTGAAGATCTGCATAGAAATATGTACTAATTTTTTCCTCCCCCCAATTTGTAGGTGGCTCGGGATGAGGCCGAGAAACGTATGGCTGAGGAGCGTAGAGAGTTTGAAACAAAGTGTCGTTTCTTCGGATTGGAACCAAAGAAGACGCGTCCGCAGGATGTGCCCTTCTGTGTAGATCCTTCAACAGGTCAATGGTATTCCGTGGCTAGGCAACCGATATCCACCCCACCATGCTATGCACACATACAGGTGCACCCAAAACCTAAATCTACAGATCCAGCTGACTACAAGCTACCTACGGTAGTTTCCAGCTTGCCGCATCAATGGAAATACGCTATCACCGCATTAGGCCAAATATATTACTATCACGCTAAGCAACGAATTCCACAATGGCATCCGCCATCCCCGGAGCAATTGCGTGCTGCCGCCGAGGAAGCAGATAGCTCAGACAGTGAGTCCTGCGAGGAAGCCAAATTGGTGAACGAAAGCAGCGAAGAGGATGAAGTTTTGATGGGTAATTGTTAAAAAATATTTTTTATTGTTAAAGTTTCCATCTTTTTTTTTTTTTTTTGAAGGAATGGATGAAGCCCAGCTGAAGGCTTTCATTGATAAGAAAGTAGAAAATCGTCGAAACAAGCGCTACAACCGTTTGGTCGATGAGCGTCCTATTAGTGTGAGTATTAAAGTAATTTAATGTTAAGTCATTTAATGTTCAAGTGCCACTTCGATATTTATAACCATGTTTTACTATCACTACAACGGACCAACACTTAATTGTGACAGTTCAAAATCAGAGTAGATTATTAATTAACCTATACTTGCAGCCCCGCAAAGAAGAGGATCGTATTTATAATCAAATGGAGATGCGCAAATACAAAGAGAACAAGGAAAAAATACGAAAGCGTAAAGAAGAAATTCGGCGCAAGCGCGCTGAAGCTCTGAAGACAGCTGCCACTTCCGGCATAAATCCAACTGGCATTTCAGAAAATCAAATCGCCGATGGCATTGTTACAAAATCCAAAAATGTTAATGACTCTGATGATCCAGATGGCGCGATACCAATACAAGACTATTTGTTGTCATCCGATGAAGAGGACATAATGAAGGCAGAATGCAATAACAGTCCACTGTTGGACAAAATTGTACAAGGCGACAAAATTGTCGACGAATTGGACGCCCTCACCACAAAACGGGCGCTCAAGCGTCCTCTACCACCACATCGGGACCTCAGCGCACAGCCAGGGCAAAGTAATGCTGCCAGCAGTAGTAGTAGTAGTAGTGTTGGTGCTGCTAGCGGCGGTAGTGAGCACAAGCGACGAAAATCGGATAAGAAGGAAAAGAGGTTTGATGCTTGCAGTTAGATTTTGCTGTCTGCATACATATATTTACACTAACAATTTGTTTTCATTTAATTTTCTTTTAGCAAAAAGAGCAAGGACTCAGACTCCAAGTATCGTCGAAATAAAGAAAAGTTCCGTTGCGAAATAGCTGGGATTATTGTGCAACATTTAAAACCATATTGCAAGGAGTCATGTGCCATGGGACGTATACAGAGCAGCGATGATTTTAACCACCTAGCACGAAAGGTTAGTGTTAGACATGTTTTTTTCACCTTTTCTCTTTTAATTTACAATTTTACAGCTGACACACTTCGTGATGGTCAAGGAGTTGAAGTATTGTGAATCAGTTGGACAGACTCTTGTCGTCACTGAGTCTGTAAAGAATAAGTCTCGGGAGTTCATAAAAAAATATATGGCTAAATATGGCGGCTCGTATGTGAGACCCGCCAATGATCCGGATTTTAAAGAGATCCCATATACCCTTTAAATATTTCACTAGTTTTTATTTCAGCGGTCACTTGCCCATTAAGTGGTATTGAAGCTGGTGGATTTTTTTTTTTTTTTTTTGTGTGAACAAGTTGCATTATTATTTCGAAACGCATTTTAACGCTATTTCCCTACTAATTGAAAAATTTCATATAAATTCTACTTCGTAACTCACCAGTTTAAACTACAATCTAATGGTACAATGGGTGAATTCGTAATATTAAAAAATTTTAAAATAATTATAATGGTTAATATTTTTTTAGTTGTAAACCAATATGTTTGTATTCCCTTTTATAGCTTGAGAACTGAGATGAATTCATAGAGAATACGGAAATATTGTTTTTATGTTAAAATTAGTTTTTGCGAAACACATAATTATGTAAACGTTGCTGAAACAAGCAGTAACTAAATGCAAGAGCCAATAAAAGTGGAATAATAGAAACCAACCTCAATATGCGACAATTTTTTATTCCTTAAAATTCTTTTATTCATGGAATTTTAAAGAGATGAGTTTTACTTTGTATATCTTCTTGTTTGGCGTTGTAAGAACAGCCTATCCGATTTGGACGAGTATAATAAAGTACGGCGACGGCTGCAGGAAATGCCACGTGAAACCAAGTCTTTTGCACCTCATTTTTCCTTCGAAAAGGAGGCCTTCCCCTTTGCTCCCACCACGGGAACAGCTAAGGCGTTTGCCGCCATTAGTACGACATGACCAAGCCAGCGGAGCAGCTGTATTTCAGATCAGTAGCGAATATAGCAACTCAGTTGCCATCTGTAATACCGTTTCATCCACTGGCAACGCAAATGAAGTTCGGTTGCAATCCGTAATCGACCCATAAAGGTGCATAAAAATACTTCAATGCATATGCTTCTTTGCGAGCAAGCAATTCATTTCATGCATGCTTTTTTTTTTATATAAAAAGCACTAGTTGCTAAACTTGCTTGTGTTAGCGTTAAAACCACTTATATAGATCCATACATACATATGTATTTAAATTTTCTATAGTTTACTGATTGAGTAAATAACGCAGTTTAAAAAAGCAAATAAATACTTTTATTTTCGTTTGTTGAGAATTTACTTTGTGAATCTTCCATTAACTTAACCATACAGTAATTCACAAAAATTGCCTTTTCCTTTAACTATCAAGTTGTCCAATTCTCGAACTAATGATGGTCACTTTTTCCATCAGAAATATTGTTGCCTTCACTGAGAGGTTGCGTGCGATTAGCCTCCTCTGGCTTCATAGCGGGGAAGAATAGTACCTCCTATAAATGGAAATTAGTCGTTAAAAATATTTTACTTTTTATCTAAAAAAATCATACTTTAATATTATTGGTATCTGTGAGGAACATAGTCAGGCGGTCGATACCCAGACCCCAGCCGCCAGTTGGTGGCAGACCATACTCTAATGCTGTACAGAAGTTTTCATCGATCAGTTGCGCTTCGTCGTCGCCTGCAGCTTTATCGCTAGCCTGTTGCGCAAATCTTTCACGTTGCACCATCGGATCGTTCAGCTCAGTGTAGGCATTACACACTTCCTTCTTCATGACGAATAATTCAAAACGTTCTGTCAATCCAGGCTCACTGCGGTGATATTTGGCTAGTGGCGACATTATTTGCGGATGTTCGCAGATAAAAGTAGGATCTATGCAAGTCTCTTCAATGAATTCGCCAACTAGTTTATCGAGTAGTCGCGCCGTTGTGCGCGGTGGAGGACATTCGATTTGATGCTTTGCGCAGAGTTGAGAGAGGAATTCAGTTGTTTCCTTGCTACTAAATTCTGTAGCTGATGGAAATTTGACGTTTAACTTTTCCTCTAAACTTTTTATCATCGAAACCCGTCTGAATGGCGGTGTAAAATCGATTTCTTCCTCTGGTCCTTCGGGACCCTCGGGATGGTATTTAATTTTATATGTGCCATGAATGGCCTTCACCATGCCTGAAATCATTTTCTCGGTTATCTCGATGAGATCATTGAAATCAGCATAGGCCATATAGAATTCGCAGGTTGTAAATTCTGGGTTATGCGTTAAATCGATGCCTTCATTACGAAATTGACGACCAATTTCGTATACTCTGTCCAAGCCGCCAACAACAAGCATTTTATGATACAATTCAGGCGCAACTCGCATATATAGGTCCATATTTAAATCGTTGTGATGCGTTATAAAAGGCTTTGCAGTTGCGCCGCCAGCAATCATATTCATCATGGGTGTTTCAACTTCAAGAAAACCCATGCGATCCAGAAATTGTCGGACATATGAGACAATCTAAAGAATCGGAATTCGTTAAAACAAAATGTTCGGAAACAACAATTTTGGGAATACTTACATTTGCTCGAATTTGAAAAGTTTCGCGCACTTTCGGGTTTATAATCAAATCCAGATACCTTTGCCGATAACGTGTCTCTTTATCTTTGAGACCATAATGCAAATGAGGCAACATATGCAAACATGGTGAAAGCAATTTTATCTGTAGACACAATAAATGATGAGAAAATTTTGGGCGAATTATAGAAGTTTATACACACCTCCTTTGGCACCACTGAAAGTTCGCCCTTCTTGGTTTTTCCAGGATAACCCTGGATACCTATTATATCTCCACGTCTAATCTTGGACGTGTCC
Source organism: Rhagoletis cerasi (assembly GCA_029783565.1). Taxonomy (NCBI): domain Eukaryota; kingdom Metazoa; phylum Arthropoda; class Insecta; order Diptera; family Tephritidae; genus Rhagoletis; species Rhagoletis cerasi. The sequence goes on along the minus strand of JAPVRG010136894.1, from coordinate 7,302 downwards.
ATTTCAAAAGCATTTTCGTTATGATACAACTTAGCATTGGCCATTACTTGTAGCTTAACGCCTTCACCTCGCAAATCATAGAAAATTAATTTTACGCCAGATTCTCGTATCGCATGTACACGCCCAGCAACACTAAGTAAACAAAAAATAATTGTTGCGTCTTATATTTCATGTATGTATGTATGTACATATTCTTCAATTGGCTCACCTCAGTGAAACGTCTTCTAGCATTTCTCCTTCTTTAAGGTTCTCGAATTTCCGAATGAAATCTTCCAATGAGATACTAACGTGGAATTTATGAGGATATGGATGTGTTTCTGGTGATTTTTTTAGCTCGACCACTGCAGCTGAACGGAGTTTGAAGTATTCATTGGGTGAGATTTCTTCCTCTGATGCAGCTGCTGACTTTTTTTTGGTACTATTGCTTTCATTATTATAACTGACCGTCGTTGCCTTTTGTGCATCTTTTTCTGCTTTCTCCTTAGCTTTCTGTTCGGCTTTAAGGCGTCTTTTAAGCTCACTAAAAATAAATAATTATTTACTAGCGTTCCACTTGATAGGAACTATTGATACTCGAAATGAATTATTGAGCAATGTTCAGTTATTTGCCCTGTTGGCTTAGAGGGCGGAGGGGGACGGGGCGTAGCTCCTGACACCCCAACCACTAGAAGGAGCACAGTTCAAACTTTGTAAAGTCACCCCTCCCCTCTCTGATTCCTCATAAGAGCTGGAGACCTATTTGAGATGGGGTAAAATCACCATGTATGACGTTTTTAAGGGTATATATAACATTTCTTGTGCAAATGAATATTCAAGGAGGCGTTGTCCGATGCTCAGGATCATAACTCTAAATCATTAGAACTCGGAAATTTGAAAATTTTATTTTAAAATAAAGTTTAGACCAAGGTGGTGTTGGGAAGGCAGCTGACTTTTTCGCCGTGGTGAGCGTTACGTCAAATTTCCGTATAATGTTTTACTTATATACGGCTAACACCACCTTGTATTATTGCACCATGGTTTAGACCATTGGTACAAAAGTGTTGACATTTTTTTTTTTGGATCGGGACACCCATTTGGACACAATAACCCGAAATCATTGGGCATATAACTAAACAGTACCCGAATTTTTTATACATGCTTATTACGGTATCCGACGGATCTTATTCGATTCGCACTGATATAAAAACCGAGTGTGAAGGATTCCGTCGTACCGTAATAGGTATGTATACGACGGATGCCATTCGCAACGAATCTAATCCCTCTCACTCGCTTTTTATGGCATCCGTAGGATACCGCAATAGCCATGATAGTTAATAGATTCTTTAGAATACTGAAAAATCCTTTTTTGGTTGGGGGTCTTATAGCAAAAGAGGGATATGTACATACATGCGTATGTAATTTGTTCAATAAGCTCAGCGAAGTGGAGCTAATTTAAAAATTATCTTACAGCTTTGTACGTTTACTAGGCATTGCAAGTTGTCTTGTGGAATTGATATTTCTCGTTATTGAAGATACATTCTGGAACCAAATATTTAATGTTTGCTCCTGAGACTTTAGAGCGAAATCTCGACATATCCCATGTAGCTGACGCAATTTGGCTAATTTACTACTCATTGAATACATTTCAATACAGTTCTTGATGAAACACAACTACTGCAACACTTTATTTCACAGTACACATCTGGAGATTGGCGGTACTATTATATTAATAAATAAAACCCTAATATTTACTAAAAATTAGAATTTTTCTCAGTAATTCACTCATTCGTGGGCAATTGAAACTTGAATTTTGCATGTGTTTCAACATAACCACACATTTGATGACCTCGATTGATGTCACCGAGGCAATAATTTTTAAAATCCTCCAGGAAAAACAATGCTATCTAGTACTTACTTTTTTGATAGCTCACCGGTTGCCACAGACATTTTCCTATAAACTCTGGAATCACTTTTTTAAAAAGTTAAATCCAAAAATTACCAAATCTCCGATCGAAATACAACAAACTTGCGTGTCAAAGAAATGTCAAGAATCGTGGCGAAGCAATGTTGCTTCTTTTGTGCAAAAGTGTCATGCCGGAAAAATTTCAGAGAAGTGTACATTTCAGAGTTTTGATGTTATCCATCCATACCAAAGGACGTAAATTTTATAAAAAGCGATAACTCGTTATATTTTAGCGAGTGTGAAGATGAGAAGCGTACCTTCTCTTTTCATCCAATCAAAAAACGTATTTGGGCAAATGAGAAGGCAAGCTGCTGATGTTCACACTTGCAAAAATTATAACGAGTTGTCGCTTATAAAATTTACGGTCTTTGGGTATTCTTATTTTCAGATTTACGTTCTTTGTTTCAATACATGTTCATATTGCGCGCCCTGTGTTTTACTTCATTGTAAAATAGGTTATCTTGCAACTTTGCTAATTTAACGTTTATAAAGAAAGTTGTGCCATTTCTGCAATGCCTGTGTGAAAAATTGAAAATAGTGCACGAAAATGTGTAAATTGACTCAAAAATTAATCATATAAATTCGAATAAACATTTGCTGCATTGCCGTGTAAAAGTCATTGACAAAATTTGTACATTAATATTAAAAGATAATGAAAACTTACAATAAAAGATTCAGCAAGTTTCGTTGTGGAAGTACCTATAGAAATTGCGACATAAGTGAAAACCGCTGTTGTAGCTAAACAAATGGAAGCGAAATCGAATTCTACAACTACCTGCCATTTTAAACAAATATGATTACTATTTTGGAATTGTATTAACATCAAATCTAATTAGTCCAACTAGAAAAATCTATAAATTTACATTCTCGGTCCATTCTTTGTAGAAGTAAGCAAGGTGGGTGAGGGAAATTATGTGCGGAATGGAACGGGTTTAAAAAGAGAAGAACAAATGGGTGACCGTGAGAAGAATACAGCGAGCAAAACAAATGGCGGAAAAACGTGCCTTTGTAGCTTTGGTGCAGCGAAACTCAAAAATTGATTTAATACACAACACAGGCGTGACAAAGAAGGATTAATACCTAGCGCTTTCAAATTTGCACATGCTGGCTGAAGATATGGGCTATAATGCAAACGGAGAGGGTGTCAATAACGGCAAAGGTCGAAGTGATGGCCGTGGGGTGGGAGATGACGATGGGGTGGATGAAGAAGAGAGTAACACGTTTTATGAGGCAGTCAGTGAACCGGATCTTTGCTTAGAAACTCTTAAAATAACGAATGACGCCACGTCTGTAAACAAAATAACTACAAGTGCACTGAATGAAGAGGAAGATTCGGAAGAGGTTGAGGGTGCACGTTGTTTACCACAGGTGACAGACGTTATTGAAACTGAATCTGCTTCGGCTTTGGTTGCTGACACTTCAATTGTTATTCGCGCCACCAACAGCGTCACTATTGACACCAGTTGCATTTTATTAGATGATCAGATGAGGGAAGATGTAGGAAGTAAAAGACCAAATTTTGAAGACGAAGATGATGCAGAGCGACCAAAGCAAAATAAGAGTAAGTGCGCCATGGTGCCTTCCAACTACTGGATAGTAAATTTTCGATAACTATGGCTGTGTGCCAATTTATAGAAAAGAGAAAATTCAGCCAAATAAAATGAAAATTTTGACATTTCTCGTGGTGAATACCTTGCGCTCCTTGAGCTAGGTAAAATTCCGACAGCTTCTAAATATGCATACATATATATATTAGGTTTGTTCATGTAAAAATTATCCAGTAACTTGCCAGTAATTTCCGAGAATTCGCTCTTAAAGAGAAAACTATTCAAAAAGTACTTGAACGCAAAACCAGTAACAATTAGCTGTGTTTCATATCTTATTATACGTATATTCAAATAGGCCTATTGTGTCGATTTCAACTATAAAAGCCTCATAAACAAATCCTTTATTAGTTTGAAATGCACCCAGCAACATGCCATCAGCTGTTTTTCTTACTGGCAAATTGTCGCAAGTTAAAATTTTTCCAGTAAAAATTTGCAACTTCCCCTCCAAGTGAACTGTCACTTTGCTCTCTCAATTTCCCCTACTTTGCAAGTTTTTTTGGATGGTGTTCATGACCAAAACATGATAGTTTTCGAAAATTGTTACAAATTATTTGCTGCATGAACAGGCATATTGTTTAGCGGTAAAACAAGTTTAAAAGCTGATAAAACAGCATTGTAAAATTTTCTCACTATAGTAAAAAGTTTTTTCATCATAGAACTTTTCTATCAATTGGCACATACCCTTAAATGCTAATTTTAGGTGTGTTCACCAAACCGCTTCGCCAAATTTATTCGCTTCGCAGATGACAATACCAGCCTAAATATGTAAATTGAAATTTCTTTTCAGATTTGAAAGATATGAATAAAATAAACCAAAAAATAATGTCCGACGACCAACTACAGAAGCAACGTCAGCAGACACTACTTACCACTAAATCTTGTGAAACTCCTGCAACTTCATCACTCTCGCCAACTAATTCTCACAGTGACAGTGGTAGTATAGGTGGTGGGGCTCGCCGTAAATCCTGGACACTTTCGCCTCAAAGTGGTGACTCCACACCACAAAGCGGTGCCAAGAAAAAAATTAAATCTACAAATCTAAAATCTCCAACAGCTCCAGTATCAGCAATAGAAAATCTGAACTTATGGGTTGCTCGAGAATGTTATGAAACGGTTCCTGCAGAAACGGTTTATGAAGTTGATGATGATGTCGTAACTTTAGATGATGAAGAGGCAGCGGTTGAAAGTTTACTAGGTGCAGCAGCTGCTTTTCAGCCGAGCACAGTAAATAAAGCAATACAACGTCGGCAAAAACATTTGCGACAGCCGCAGCATAGGCCCTTGGAACGATCATGGCCTCCCAGAGCTGTTGACAAAGATTTGAACTTGCAAGGTGATGTTTTCAAATTTGATATACTCGATACAGATGAACGCATCGATGGGTATGGTGGACTAGGTTGCGGCTCGACAGATGGCTATAGTAGCGCTACAAGTAGTACGAATAATTCTCCTTTACTACTTTTAAACAACACAGTTCCTTCATCCACAAGCCCCCAATATGAATTGCCTTCAGGCGGTATAACGCAGACTCCGGTTAAGTTTAAGCCTTTAATTAAGAAAAAAATTGGTCCTGATAGTTATATAAACACAATTACAACCAAAAAGGTGCCTGCTTCGGAAACTTATGACTTCCCAACCTTCCCTGTAAAAGATAACACATCTGCGGCATTAGGAAACTCCTCGCCAGTAAGCCAATTTCCATACATACGTCAGCATCGTCCGCTAACACGCGCCTTATCAAACGGGAAAGGAGCTGCACCATGTAATGCCATCAATTACGACGATTTAGGAGGTGGCGCAACTCATTCGCCTCATTTATTGCTTTCACCCAAACGGCAACGCAGCCCACCCTCTGGTTGTTCGACACGCAGTACATCTCCCTTGGACGTGAACTTAAGTCCGGAAAGAAGTTATTCTCCTGCACCACAAACTCAGTTAAAATTTGGTGCCACTGCCGGCGGTGGTGGAGGAGTACCATCGTCGCTCGCCAACCATATCCGCCCACAGCAAAGACTGCTGAAACGCGTTGGTGGTGGTATTGGTAAGCAACAAAGTTTACATACTATGTATGTAGATGATACTATCCTATAATTTTTAATATATATTTAACAGGATCAAATCTAGTATGTCCGCCAACTCCCACCCATCATGCTCGCCGTCATCAACGCTTACAGTCCAACGCTTCTGCATTTGCAGCACAAACTGATCAAATGCAGTCTGGTACCGTGTCACCTTACGGGTCACCTAACAACGCAAATAAAGCCGAGTATAATATGGGTATAGTTCCGAAATCGCCACCCCATTCATTTGGGGCTGGTGTTGGTGGTGGCAGCCAAATTAATGTCACATCGACGGAAAACACTTTTGACTCAGGCTTAGGAGAATCGGACGATATAAATGGTGCCCCAAATGAAGCCTGCAGCACACGTTTGCCATCAATCCCCGAGCGTGGAGCCGGTGCTGGTTTCCTTCGAGGGAGTGGTATTTTTGCTGAAGCGGAAAACGCTACAGAGCCTTTGCCGCCCGCTTGGGAAGCACGAATGGATAGTCATGGACGTATTTTCTATATTGACCATACAACACGGACCACTTCATGGCAACGGCCTGGCACGAATGGTGGTGCAAACCTAAACGGTGCCGGTAAGTCAAGTGAGATATATGTATGCATGCAATCCGTAAATCTTGACAATTTAATATTGATTTTTTATTTCACACTATTCTAGGACGTGAGCACCATCATCGACAACAATTGGACAGACGTTATCAGTCCATTCGACGTACCATTACCAGCGAAAATCGGTTCTTGAATGCTTCTGGCTATAATGCGAACGATAGTTCCGTTTGTAATAACACTGCCAATCAATTTGCAAACGCAATGCACAACAATCAAAACACTTCTATTAATAATAATTTAGGCCATTTAGAAATGAAAAATCTTTCGGTACATCCTGCTGTTATAATGCTCTGTCGTCCAGACTTCTACTCTATGCTGCACACTAACGAAGATGCATTATCAATATATAATCGCAATCCTGCACTTAAACATATGATTATACGTATACGCCGTGATTCGCAGTGTTTTCAACGTTACCAGTACAACAAGGATTTGGTCGCATTAGTAAATACTTTCGCACAGCTTAATCGAGACTTGCCTTCCTGCTGGGAGACCAAACTCGATCAATCCGGCAAACAATTCTTCATCGATCATAATAATCGAAAAACATCATTCATGGATCCACGCTTGCCCATAGAAAGTGCTCGTATAGTACGCCAAAGACATCAACATCCTTCTCATCAGTCACCACAGATACCGGCTCATTTTTCACATGCGCACCAGCCACACCCACATCTACGTCAACAGTACCAGCACCAACAAAATTCTCATTACGACGTTTTCGATGGTAATTGCATGTCTTCCTCGTGTGTGCCACCACTGCCACCCCCGAGACCGGTAAGCAGCATGCGTTCTGGTCCAAATGGGGCAATAGCTGGCGCCAGTGGTGGGACTGCCGGCAGTGCTGGTAATTACGAGCAGTACAACGAGGTGCCTGTTGCATACAATGAAAAGGTAAATTTTCTACTAATAAACTCTTTAGTTTATCTTTCACTAATTTCCTATTATTTTATTTATTTATTTATTTTGCAGGTTATAGCGTTTTTGCGTCAGCCCAACATTTTGGAAATCTTGCGTGAACGACATGGACAGAACACAGTTTCGCGTTCTTTGCGCGAGAAGATCAACATTCTACGCGT
>JAPVRG010136839.1:8690-20587 GCA_029783565.1 Rhagoletis cerasi | reverse complement strand
ATCACGCAAATCTAACATTATTCTGATGCTGATATAAATCTGGCTCAAGTTATGATCAACTCTGTTTGCTTTGTTTCATCATTAATTCAGACAATTTTAATTGATAGCACCGACACACATACATAAACAAATTTTTAATAGTTAAAACAGTTGAAGTCTTTATATTGGCTTACAATTTCTTTTTTAATTTTTTAGTAGGGTTTTTAGCATGTTCTCCTCTCCAAGCGAATTGATGGTGACACATACGGACCTGAATGAACGGCTGGAACGCTGTTGTTTGTCAAAAACATACGAATTCTAACGTAAGTAAATGTACGTTTATTAAACGCGGTAGCATGAACGCTTTTCGAAAAACATGTGGTCGAAAGATTTTTCGCTTTTTGGAGTAGTTTTAAAAAATATAGTCTCTAAATTACTGTAATTAGTTTATTAATAATTTAAATATACAGTGGGTAAAAAACTGTGTATTCATTGACTGAAATATAAATAAATAGCTAAATAAATAAATGTTACTTTTTAAATGTAGCAAAAACGCTGCATTAAACATTCCCTTATACCATGCAAATTTTTTAAATTATAATTTTTTCGCAGACAAAAAAATTAAAGAAACGTCCGATGGTAATGTCCGAACGCTTAAATTTGCCCATATGAAGAATGTGTCATTCTAGTGGAAATATTTTTTTTGGGTTTTTTGTAGTTTTTATGTTCTGGAACACCTTAATGTACATACATGAATAAGTAACTCTGTATTTACCAACCTCTATACAAGATTACAATTACCTTTGCTCTTAAACTCACAAGGCAACGAGGATTCTACGTTGATTTCTCTTAGGATATCAATGCGCATGTTTCAAATTTTTTTTATATAAAATATGTGAGTGAGTTTCCTTTGAGTATGTTTGTTCATCTGTATGTTTCGTCCTACCTCAATAATAATGGGTTATGATGGCATGAATGTAATATGTATACAATACATACATATACATATGCATTTAAAAACGTTTACACAAATATATGGTGTAAATAAATATTTGACTAATACAACATTCAAGTGGCCGAATTCTGAAATTGGAGAGCAAGTATCCTCCTGGTACCCTGGCTGAATAGCTTAGGTCATCTAATAATGATGTCCTTTTCACATTTAAACTTTTTTATGAATATCCTATAAATTTGTAAGTGTTTTTTTTACATAAATGAGATAAAAAATCGTTTGTATGACCATGCACACTTATTCACAAAAATTAATTTTCGTGCAAATTCTCGCAATGCAATAATATTTTTTTTATTAAGTTTGTTAAAAATAAATAGTAGCTTGAAGAAAAATAGTTTTATTTTTGTTTAAATATTAAAAAAAAAAACAGATTTTGAAATACTATAGCGAAAAAAATGTTTAAGAGCAATAAAGATCTACAGGGTATGGCAGACGGTGGAACATACGTAAATGGGGGATAGTTGGGACTATCTGCTATGTGTTCAGCAACAAAAATTTTGACCAGGGCCTTATATATTTTTTTAAGGCTTTTTTTTATTTTATACGAAAGTGGTCATTTCCAAAAATTTCAAACCGCAATAACTTTATTTAAAAATGAGAAAACTTGCCACATTTTTCATATTTTTTATCTAAAATAATAGTAAGATATTTAAAGCAGATGATATGTTTTAAAAAATATGAGCCCCTCAACTATAAAAGGAGGTAAGAAAAATTTAAAAGCCGAAATTCGCAATGCATTTAGAAAAAAACTAACATTTCTAACTCTACCTAATTATATTCACATTGTGTCCTTTCTAACGGTATGCAGTAAACAAAATTTCTTTTCACATGACTAGAGTTACACATCGGTTTTAACTAGCCGGGCACCTATCGCCGCCAATGCGATCTGACGTGTTTATTACACTAATGGTGATTTCTTTTCTACAAAAAATTTTGCCTTTTCATTGCCTTCTTCTTAATATTTGTGCAAAGAGGGCACTGAGAAGGCAACATTTTTCGGTAGAAAAGAAAACGCCATAACGCTTGTCTTCCCTCATTTGCTTGATAAAGGTCAACACGAAGACTTTGAAAATAAATATAACAGAGTATAAAAAATTGAGAATCTAGCCTGGGGGCTCGGGTTAATCTCCTTCACTGTTTTCAGCGTTTTTGCCATTTAAAAGGGTGGAGAAATGATCCCTTCATTAGTTAAGCATGTTCGGGACATCGGTCACGAGGTAGTCGTGTAGTTTAAGCTTTTCCACGCTGAGCTTTTCTGGTGTCGCCGGATGAAATTTTTTGCTGTACAGAGACGTGTGCGTGTCTTGGCTGCAACAAGATAGTATTCCGACTCAATGTTTGTCCCTCAGAGTGTACGTACGCCTAAAACACTGGAAATATGCCATTGATTTGGTGTCTCGTTTTTCAGTCTGGAGACAGCCATGTAGCTTGATGGATATCTTTATGATGGAACCTAGTACTTCATTCTATCATCGGAAGTTTCGTCGTGGAGACTGAACTTCCCGGCGGTGGGCGCAGCGCTTGTATGTGCACGTCCAGAACTCATAGAAGATATCCTTGAATGCCTCGTCGTTCTCTTCTGTCGGGGCGTGGGTGCAAATGAGCGAGATGAAGGATCTTGCTTTGACAAACCCAGAGCACAGCCCATTGCCTGCTTTCGAACGGGTGTTCGGTGGCTACCTAGAAGATACTTGGTGTTAACACCGGACTTCGTGAGCTGCTTGAACCATGGTGATCAAAAAACTTTCCTCTCATGCGTGGACTTTTGCAGCCGGAACCGTCCTCCGTAGTATAAGGTAAAAACAATTTTGCCCAACACAGGTTCTATTTGACATCCAAACATGCACCAATATGTAAACAATTATATTTATCTTCTTATTTTTTTTTTATTCGCAACCCATTAATTTTCCTACCTATTGCATGAAATTAGCTTTATTTGAAAAGGCAAAGTCCTTTTGGTCAAATTGCAACCAAAAATGTAATAACTTAATTGTAAGTAAGTAAATATATTTTGATTCTAATTATGTTCACCATTCCTATTAGCAGTATGACGAGCATGTTCCTCCGTGAACTTTCTGACATATGGATGTACATTAGAGTGGTCCAAAAGTACATAGAAAAAAGTAAAGTCGGAATTTGAATCCTGGCACCCCCTAGGATTCTTCTATATCGAAAAAAAATTTACACTTGTTTTTTTTTTCTTAAATCAAAAAATATTTAGGGGGTGCTCAAAGCGCTTAAAGTTTCCCATACATATTATATGGGGGAAAAAATGTTCGTAGAAATTGTATAGAATCCCTGAAAATCAATATTTTTCAATCGAAAAACTTTGTTTCTCTTCAGGACACTTCACAGAATAATACCCAAATGCTTATCTAATAATTTTTTAATATTAACAATTTTTTTTAGTACCATATTGCATTTTTTGGAGCTTTTGAGAGACCCATTAAAAATAGTTAGCCTTAAAAATTGTTAAATAAACTATTGAGTATTATTCTTTGAAGTCTTCTGCAGAGAAACAGGATTGGTCGATTGAAAAATATTGATTTTCAAGGATTCTATATCATTTCTACGAAAAGTTAATTTTTTCCCATATAAAATACATGGGAAAATTTGAGCGCTTTGAGCACCGCCTAAATATTTTTTGATTTAAGAAAAAAAACAGGGTATATTTTTTTTCGATATAGAGGATGCCAGCATTAAAATTCGGACTTTACTTGTTTTGGACCACTCTAATGTACACACATAAGTTAATTAGCTGTAATGAACACATCTCATGTACTGCCACAAGTCATAAACAATACATGCAAACCCTATTAACGCGTTTCGCTGTAATAAAATACGTGTGTGTTTGAAAAAAAGAAGAAAGCCGCAAATGTAATGCTTTAAGTGAAATATTCATGAATAGGTTAGGAGAACCGAGCACGTAATGACACAAGCCAGAGCTAAGGCTACAACTAAATGCAAGCAACTAAATTTTGGCGCCAAAAATGTGTGGTAATATAATAAATACGCAATATGAACACATTCGTATGTACATGTATACCCGAGTGCACGTACACATCCATGCATAAACAAAAATGAGTAAATTGTTAGGATGTGGCAGCGACGGTACGACTGAGCAAGGATCTCTTTTTAGCAACGGCGAAGTTATGACGTTTATAATGACATCAATCAGTCCATGGCATGCACCCACAAAGGCAGTGCGCGCACACACGTCCATACATCACTCACTCATGGACACTCGAGGGAAGCACAATAACAACTTGAAAAAAAAAAAGAAATAGCGCGCTAAACTGCAAGTGTAGTAAAGAAATAATAGCTAGAGGGTGTATCCGTGTTGACTGTGGTATATGGGGGTGAAAGTGGGATGTTTGTTTGTACCGGCGAATGAACTTGTTGCCACTCAAGGACTCTCTCTCTCACTCAAAAAGCGTTTTTGCTCACTATGAAAATTGCACGTGGTGTTGCTGTTGGTGCCATTCAAATTTGAGTCAAAGAGTGAGCATCCTTCGTTGTTGTGCGAAATTTGTTGAATGGAAGGAGGGTGTTTAAATTTTTGTAAATAAAATGAAGCGGCATTCAGTCGATAACAATGTGCGATTGGCGGCAGTTTTAGTCTGGCGGTAAAAGTGAAAGCGAGCGTTCGAAAGAATTTACGAGTCCGCGCGATACAATTTTACTACGTTGTGAATTGCGGAAATGCAAATGTGTGAAGATGTGAAATAAAAATGAAAAAATAAAAGAAATATTCTTAAGAAGCAGTGAAGTGTTTTATGAGCTTTTAATTGAAAAATAATAATAAAAAAGGTAAAAGAAATCTTAAGAAGAGCAATCTTATATAAAAAGTTGTGCATAAGTATAATTCTTATATAAAGTAATACTAAGGCATAATTCCGATTTGAGAAGAAGAAATAATTTTAGTGTTTTGTGCAATAAAATATATATGTATGTATGCATGTAATTGAATTTTTTTGTAACATAGGTTAAATAAATTTGAAAAACTCAAAATTACAATGATCGATAAAATTAAAAAAATTTTAAATGCAAGCGCCGAACTTAAGTGAACTTAGAATAATAAAATAAACTACTATGGAAAAGGTCTACTAAAATCAAAAATTACCACCCTATTTTTTCTTCTGCCACCTGTTTCTGATAAAATGCGAATTAGCTGGAATGACATCAAGGCTGATACTCATGCTGACCAGTGGGATCCGTTGTAAAATTTTAGTGTGAGTCCGCCACATATAATAAAATAGAAACTCAATTGAGCTCTACATAATAATTTTTACCATTTAGTGATTCAAAACAAAAACAATATTTACATATAAGTACACTCATCCTCCTTTGATGACCTCTTCTTTTCCTGATTTGGCACTGCAACCGTTTTTTCGGTTTGGCAATTCAAAGCAAAGTTTTTGGACACTCTGCACGATCGCACGCAGGGATACCTGAACTTGGTTATGAACTGATCTGTCAGCTGCGCCATTGCTAAAATAAAGCCAATTATGTCATAAAGGGTCATGGGTCTGGTAGAATTTACTGGAAAAATTTATTCCAGTTAAGAAGCTGGAGCGCGTGCTGCTCTGGTTGGAATCAGCAGCATTCCATTTCGTAAAACTCCTACACTAGCGCTTAACGCTATGCTCAGCGTCGTACCTGTTCACATTGAGGGTTAAGGCCAAGAAGCACCGGTTTCTCCTTCGACCTGGCGTAAGTGCACTCGGATATTCTTAGAAACTTAGACTTCATACCGAAATAAATGGATCGGAGGATTTAGAGGTTGTCCTCAAACGGATCCTTCCATAAGGGATGAATGGGAGGTTGATAGCCTCTGGAACAAAGGTCCAATAAACATTTTCACACCAAACTGGACACCAAAATTGGAGCATATGTATTCTGTCAGTAGCTCTCCGTAAATTTCAAGCTCAGCCCGCCAGATTTTTGCAGTGTTTTTCAGGAAGAGATGGCGGCTATATAAAAAGGCAGCTGATTGGCTACGCACAAATGTACATCATATTATGGATTAGAACAATAAAAATCTACTCTTGTAGCCGAGCGGTATTCAGGACATAATGATTGCTCATGGTACGATCAAAACTTGTCGGGGAATGCTGGAACGCTGTGTCATTCGGCACGGACTATCTCCTAATTAAGTTGATTTACGTACCAATACTCCATTGAAGTCTGATTCTTTACGTGAGTACCTGCTTATGAAAAGCTTAACCCCACGGTGCTCAAAAGCACACGGTTCAACTCAATGCGTTGATCACCACCCCGTGTTAGCGGTACCAATTAGTAGTGTGGGTGTTCACAATTCACTACCTTGTTTGGGTACGAGGCCGACCTAAAACCTCTGCCGTACTCTGGGTCCGGCACCCGGTTGCAATGCAACTCCACATTGAGAAGACAAGCCACTCTCCCCGCATTTGGGTTTCGAAACCACAGCCACCACGATACTCCCCGAAGGGCCGTACCCAAAGGAACAGGCCATAGCAAATATAGGATGCTATGGGGGCCCCTGTTCCCCCGTGGTACCAGATTGAGTACTCTGGTCAGACTGTGAAGCCGAAACTTCCACCAGTTGAGTAGACACCACTCCGGACTGGCCACCGTTGACTAGGGTACCTCGGGGCTGTGACACCCGTGATTCGATGAGTATGGGCATTGATTTGCCACGGAATCAATCCCGCAACTCAACGAACCCCCCTGAGGGGGTACCAAGACTCTAGTGACATCACAAAAATTCGCAGAACTGATGAATTAGCTATCAAGCGAACCCTTGAGGCCATTTATCCGAGAAGGAGAGGCATGTCGCCTCAGCAAGCGCTGGGTGAAATCCCCGTCTTCTAGCCGGGGTTGGCCGCGGAAGGTCAAAGGGCCTAGCTAAACTCCTACTCTATATTCTGAATGGTCCACTGACCGGACACTGCCCTTTATTAACCCATGCGTTGCGACTCAATATCGTCACGGATCCCTATCACATCATCTATTTGGAGGAAGATGAGGTAGAGTCATCCCAGGACTTCCTTCTCAGCTGCCCTGCTTTTTCTAGATTAACGTTTAAAGACCTCAGCTCTTGCTTCAACCTGAGGAGTACTCAACACTTTTCTTAACTTCACGCGAATTACCAGCAATTACCGTTCCAGGAGTAATATAAAATGTGGTAAGACAATTGACAAATCAATAAATGTCTGAGTGAGCCCCTGGCGAGGCTGCCATCTTACTTAACCTAACCTTACCTAAGTTAACATGGCGATATGCGACAGCATACCCTACTACCTACTGCCTTGTTGGTTAGTAACAACGTTGCCTGAGCATAAGCGGCGTAAGCGCGATTTGGGTATGTTTTCTCTAAAGCCTCTGATATTATGTGTTGAAACGATTCGTTGGTATCTCCAAATCAATTTGCGAATGTTATTAATTCACAAGGAGCTTTCCTAGTGTTCCATATACGGACTATATTACGTTCCAGCGCCGGGTACTCGCAACGATAATGTAAGCCTGTTTTTCTACTTTCTTCGAGATAAATACTGCGGCACCGTGGGTTGTACAAGAGATTGTATGTTTAGTTTTTTTAATGGTAGCCTTGGTTATCGTTATTGTGAGCATGACCGCAATATTATTCCGAAAATTATGCATACGCTATAATCAACATGGTAGCTCTTTGAAACCAAAGTAAATATTAGATTTCAAAGTCAACAAAGCATATGATGACAACCTGGATCAAGTGGAAGATGTTGAAACCACCAGCGACCATTGGCTTTGCTTTACAGCGGTTTGAAAGTTGGATCAGTTCAACCAGTAAGGATAAACGACGAACGTTGCAAAGCCTTAAAAAATTTGCTACAAAACAGTAACAGCGCATTTGGAGACTAAGGCTATTAGCCCGCATCTTAATGTTAATTTTAGTGCTTACTTTCTATGCGAAATCCACACCTTCCTGTGCAAAAAATGCTATAATCAGCAAAACTTGTTACGCATCCTAAAGTTGACCAAAAATATGAAGGATGGTATTGATGCTATTGATGGTATTGTTTCGTCTTATAGATATTTCAACACCTCTAACATTTATTGGATTTTTTACTTAATTTAATTGATTTTTAAAAACCTAAACAAAGAACGACTCCAAATGCAGAGAAGTAAAAACGTATGTATATGAAAAACAAAACTCCGGCCGTTCAGTGCGCATATAAAAGAATGAGTTTCAAAAAATACCACAAAGCACACATTCAGAAGTATTTATGCGAATGCTGTGACACCATTTCTCTCACTCATTTCGTTTTAAATATCAAATTTGCATAACCCATTTAACAAGAAACGCACAAAGGCAGCCATAGGTGAATTTATGTATTCGAATGAGATGTGTGTAGTGTAGCAGATAACTTCGGAATTATTTCTTTCAAAGTTAACGTGCACACCATCAGGCAACTGTGAATATAAAGAAGTATTTTCATAACTTTCAATTCCTGCCCTGCATATCTACATACGTGTTTTAGTTTTTCTGTAAACCGCAATTGACAACTATGTACATATGTAGAAAGTGACTGAAGATATGCAAAAGGGTTTGAGCTGATTTTGAACGGTTATTGGTGTTCCCAACAGGGATGCTCAACAAACGTAACGATATCATTTCGTTTCGTTAATGAGCAAAGTTAACTTAACGAAATAATTTCGTTACGTTTCAGAGCTAAATTAACGAAACGAAATTCAATCGTTTCCGTTGAAACGACACAAAACTCAATCGTTAACATTGAAACAAAATAAATCATCAATCGTTAACAGTGAAACAAAATAAATCAACGAAAAGTTGTTGCAAACCATTGCCAGCTCACTTTTAACATTTAGCGCCTAAGGGCATGCTACAGCTTTAGCATTAACGATTGGATTTCTTTTCGTTAACAACCAAAATAGAATTATTTTGATAATTACCTAAACGATAAAAAATTGAATCGTTTCAACAGAAACGCTTGTTTCTCTTCGGTGAACGTTAAAATTAACGTTACGATGCATCCTTGGTTCCCAACACCCTATAAACTGCCGTGGTAAAGATAATAAGCGTTTGAAGAAACTTAAGAATCAAAGGAATAGGTATTATAAAAAGTTGAAATCAACAAATAATCAGATTTTTGATGACAAATACCGCCAGTATCTGAAGGAATTCAACTGTTTGGATAAGTTTTTATATAGGAGTTTTATTCTTAATTTTGAAAATAATATTAAGTCGAATCCTAAGACTTTCTGGACATTTGTAAAGGCTAAGAAGGGATGCTGCACAATTCCATCTTCAGTATTTTTAAATGAACGAGTCGCGCGTTGTCCTCATGACGTTGCTAATTTATTTGCTGATTTTTTCAAATCCAATTTTGCCTCTGATGGTGCCCCGACCACAGTGATTTCCCATCTGATGTCAAATCCGCATTTGGTTTTGGCTCATTGACTCTCTCATCCGATGATATTTTATCTGGAATCTCAAAGCTCAAATCCGGCATTCAAACAGACATGGATGGTCTCTCAGCACTGTTGTTAAAAAGCTGTGCTGCTCTGATACTTCCACTGAAAATAATTTTTAATAAATCGCTAACCTTGGGATTTTTCATTGATGCCTGGAAACTGGCTTCCATAACTCCTATCTTCAAAAGTGGGAATAAGAATGATGTAAGTAATTACAGACCGATATCGAAACTTACTAATGTATCTAAGCTTTTTGAATGTGTCATTAAGGACAAAATTTATTTTTCGGTTAAGAGTTTGATTTCCCCAAATCAGCACGGGTTCGTAACTGGTCGTTCTACAGTCACTAATCTGGCAGTGTTTAGTGAGTACTGCATCTCGGCCTTTTCTGCTGGATACCAAGTAGATTGTATTTACACTGACTTTTCTAAGGCGTTCGATAAGGTCTCACATGCGGTTTTGATAGACAAACTCGCTTGTATTGGTTTTCATTCTACATTTTTACAATGGCTTAAGTCTTACTTGAATCAGAGGCGATGTGTAGTCAATGTAGATGACGCTCAATCGGAATTTTATATTGGTACTTCTGGCGCTTCCACAAGGTAGCATTCTAGGTCCCTTGCTTTTCATCTTGTTCATAAATGACATAAGTTCTTGCTTTTCCTATGCTAAATTTTTGTTATATGCTGATGACTTTAAGGTTTTTTCAATTGTTAAGAATTCAACTGATATGATAAAACTTCAATTATGGCTTGATAATTTATATTTGTGGTGCTTAGGAACTCACCTATCACTGAATGTTAATAAATGTTTTCATGTCACCTTCTCAAAAACGCGCAGTATATTGAAAACTGAGTACCGTATTTAAAATGGTATCCTACAGTCGGTTCAAGAAATTAAGGATCTTGGTGTAATCTTTGATTCTAAATATTTGTTCAACGCTCATATTAATTTTATTATTTCCAAATCGTATGCTATGCTTGGTTTTGTGCGGCGGAACAGCGCCGAATTCTCCGGTCCATACACTTTTAAACTATTGTATGTCTCCTTCGTACGTTTTCATTTGGAGTATGCTGCAAGCATCTGGCGTCCTTCCTATCAGCTCCATATAGATAGATTAGAACGTATCCAAAAGGTCTTTCTCAAATTCGCTTTACGCTCATTGCATAAATAAATAAATAAAGAGTCGTAAGTTTTTCTTCTAGAGAATTCACGAATCTTAAACAAACTATTTCAAAAACTGTCTTGTGAATTTATCTTTACATAGTCGTAATCGTGATAAAAACATAGCAAGGTAAAACCGCTGAGAGAACCATAGCACTTGAGCATTTTTGACTTTATATGATTTTAAAATGCTGGCAAACTTCAAAATAAAAATCATGGCCGACGAATAGAGAGCACGGTTTTACCTTACTATGATCTTATCATAGTCGCAATAAAAAAAATTTTTTGGAGTTTTTGGTCACCGAAGAGTGGGATATGTATTCAGTTGTCCGAAAAGTAAGAGAGTAAACTTTTACTGAAAATTCTTTCAATATAAAAGATATGCACAACAGTTTTAGGATCTCGCCTATGAAGCTTTCAATATTAGATCTCTGTTCCTTAAACGAACCTTGTTAGTTCATGTTTTAAACCTCTTTGGAACTTTATCTAATACAATAGAAGGAAATCTATCCAAGATACACCTTTTGCTGATTGATTCTGCTCTTTGCAATTAAAATACATATCTTTCTGTTGCAGCCGCAATACATAAATATTGACTGAAATTTTACTACATTTATTCTTTTACTAACCACCCAAAGTTTTTCATTATATGTGACCCGGCCTATGAAAAGGTGGCTTATGACTCAAAAAATAAATTGCGAGAAACAGCTGTTAAAGATAAACAATGCATTTCGTCAGTTTCTTAGTAGTTTTTCTTTTGCATTATGAACAGTCATGCCCAAAAGGCAACCAAAAAAGGCAAAAGAGCATAAATAAAATAAAGAAAATGCCATCAAAAAAATCGGAGGATGCTTCACCAGCCACCAAAGTGGCATCGAAGGAACCAAAGGCTTCATCGTCAAAACCTAAACCGAAGACGTCTCTAGCTTCATCTTCAAATCAAGATCCAAAAAAGAAAGAACTGAAGAAACCTGCGACTTCAACTGCAATAAAAAAATCAAAAAAACATAAGGCCTCATCTCCAGAAGGAGATTCGAAAAAACGAGCAACTTCAAAGGTTTCAACAAGGATAGCGACGAAGAAAATACTGCTAAATAAATATTTTTTGTGCAAAACAGCTTTTTTTTTGGTAAAATCGTTTTTGCAGCGTTCAATCCTGTTTTTAAATTTTTCAATTCCATTTATTATCTTGATTCTGGATTTCCAATAAATTCCTGTTTCTCTTTCATTTGTGCTCTTCTTTCTCTACATTTTTAGTACACTTCTAAGCAAGTTAGGACTTTCTAGT